>JABFPB010000777.1:0-31929 GCA_022817645.1 Ceratoteleas bidentatus
GTTTCTGAAAATTCTGAAAGAAAAAAATCTGAAAAAAATCTGAAAATTCTTGGGAAAAAACAATCAGATTCTTAAAATCTGAGAAATGTGTAGATTTTAAAATCTGAGAATTTTAATCCCCCCAAATCATCTCACAAAACATCTCACACTTACAGATTCTTTTATAAGACATAAAAAAATTTTTTTTCTTTTCCTATCAAAATCTCCCCCTCCTCTCTCCTCGCTGTAAACGCCCCGACGGAATTAATACTTTCTCGGCGCGTAATTGGTTTAGCAGTTCGAGCCATCGCGAACAATTAATAAGACACTGTATTGCGCTCGTAAAAGACACTTAATAGATGCATCAAATTCGCACCGTCGCTCGCGGAGACATATAATTAGAGCAATCTAATAACGATCCCCCGGCGTGCCTTATCAACATACAACTTTTATCGCAATCTGCGATCAGTTGCCATAAACCGAAGACTCTATTCCTTCAAAATGTAACCGACATTGTCAACGAACTTAATCATAAAAAATATTTCTTTTCCGCAATTTTTTTTAATTTACATTACTATACTTATTTTCGCAAATGCACTTTACACCTTAATAATCCGAAAACTTCGAAACATTAGTTTCGAAACATTAGCCATCTAAATACATAATCGGGAGACACGAGTTCGAATCTCTTTGAGGGGATTTTCTAAAGAAAACTGCGGCCATTAGAAATGCGTTGAAAAATAAGACAAAAGTGTCTTTTCACCCATTACCTTTTTCAGCTCAAAATGAAAAGTCATATAAAAATGAGTTTTGCTTTCCCAAAATCGTTTCCTCTTTTTTTACTCGAAAAATATTTGTCTAAAGTTTGTCTTTGTTTTTTTTTGTTTTGTGTCACATTTTTTGTCCGTTTTCGTTCGATGAAATATTCTCGTGGTACAAAGGGCCGGCAGAATGGCCATTGAAAAGTTCGCGATTCGACGGCAAAAAAACGTCCGGCGAAATGAAACAAAGCACGCTGTCGGTTGCGCGAGTTAATAACCGCCGGTGATCGAGTATTGACACATGCAATTGCAAAGTAGATCGCGGATGGAAATAGCCCGGACACGTCGACGCGCGAGCTGTCACGGCTCTTAATATCCCGAAGTGATATTCTTTTATCATCCCTCGGCTGATAAGACAGCGGCGAGTTTCGGGGATCTGACAGCTCTGAGCAATTTCTAACGAAATTCGGGATGAAAAATCGGACGATTTGTCTGGGATCGAAAGAAATATATTTTTTTTAAATCTTTGTCTATTTTTGAGGTTCGTTTAAACGTCGAAACTTGACCAATTTGACCGCTTTTTAGAAATAGCTTTAATTTGACCGCTTTTTGGATTTTAAGAATGAGTGATTTTGTCAACAAAGAGATATTAGTCGTTTAACCAGTTTGACCGCTTTTTAGAAAGAATTTTAATTTGACCGCTTTTTAGAAATAATTGTAATTTGACCGCTTTTTAGAAATAATTTTAATTTGACTGCGTTTTAGAAATAATTTTAATTTGACCACTTTTTAGAAATAATTTTAATCTGACTGCTTTTTAGAAATAGTTTAAATTTGACCGCTTTTTAAGAACTTTTTGCCTTTGACCGCTAAATGCAGAGGAGATTTTTTTGCTATGATTGAAGTATTAATCCTGGTGGGATTTAGTAAAAATCATGGCGAAGTCAATTGGGAAATTTTATTTAAATTTGGTCATTGCTCCATGACCGCATTTTCAAGATTTTATCAATGGTATCTAGATTTACAAATATCTAGATCTGAAGATTGTCGAAATAATATATTTTTACAATGATTGAAGTTTGAAAATTTATAGAGAGAAGGAAAATTAGGAAGACCAATACCAGTTTGGTCATTGCAATTTAACCTTCCTAATAAACTTCGAAATCAGATTTTACTGTTACATAATTGCGAACTTTGCAACTTGACTGTTTTTTCATCTCTGTATAAACCTTCAGTAGAACTATTTTAGAACAAATTGACCGTTGTAGAAAGTTCATAATTATGTGGTTTGTTATAATGAATTCCGTTTGTTAATTGTAGTTCGGATATTACAAGTTAATTTTGTGCTACGATCGAAATGGCTTTGTTAGCTAAAATATATGTGGCAGATGCCGCGTAAAAATGTGCGGTTCCAGTTTATCAATTTTAATTTGACCAATATTTATAATTAAACAGAAATTAATTTTGTTCACATTCCCGAGCGACAATTTACTATCCAAACTTAATCATTTCAATTTCACCGTTATATATACAAGCTGTAATGTGCTCACTTCAATTTTCCCAGTATTGATCCATACTTCTACTTTAACCACTCCAACTTAATCAGTACTACATGATCATCTTTGTCACCATGATTCTGTTACATCAATTGCAATCTGACCGTTGTTAATTTGCCATCATAACCGAACCACTTTCTCAAGATCGATTCCGCTTAATAACTGCAATTTGTCCTCAACATTTTCTTCGCCATTTCACCGACTTTGCCATTCGAATTTTTTTCTTCATCTATCATTTGACCGCTAAATTGCGCACTCAAACTGAATACCCAAAAATGACCGTCGCTATTACAAATAAAACATAATAAATTAAATTTGTCCCCAAAACTGTCTTCACCATGTCCTCAATTTCGCAAATACAATGTATTTCTTTGACCACCACTTGACCACTATTCAATCCTACAACAGTGACCCTGACTTTCACTTAATGACTTCAACTTGACCTCAATCTTTCCATCACTGTTTCCTCACCTTTGTCATGATAATTTTTTTATTGACCTCCACCACTTAACCTTAAATCTAATCCCTCGAAATATTGCCGCCACTTCCACTTTATCACCCCAAGTTATCATCCAAATTTCATCACCCCAATAAACCAAAAAAAGCCTCTCTTTAATGTCCCAATTCCGCCACTTTTCATAATTGAACGCATGCAAAAAGGCGCCATTAGTCGAAGTTTCGAATGCGTTTTAATAGTGCAACAATAGCGGCGGATTAGCCCGCGCTTAAGAAATTCATGACCGTAATGTGCCGGCGCTATATGAAGACTGTAAGCCGGCTCGCGGCCAAGTCAGACCGTAACTCGGACTGTAACTCGGATAATCAGCAGTGTATCGAGCTCGAAAAAGGACGAAAATCGGTCGCGGGGAAAATTGTTGATTGCGCGAGAAATGCACTTCGACGCGCCGTTTACGAATTCACGTCGTAATCCGCGAGAGCGGATTAGTCCTTCGAGCTGAATTTTTGCGATGAAAAATGAATTTCCGAGCGAGGTCAGCGGGTGTTTGTAAGCGGTCATCAAACTGTACCGTCGTTTTAAGCCGTTTACGTATGTTTTTGTAATTTTTTGGGGGAGGAGGAGGTAGGTGCAGCGAGGAATGAGTCATCGCGAGGCGGAGGTCACGACGGTCAAACTTAACTGGGGTCAAATTGACTCTAGTAGGGAGTCCCTGCATTCAATATGGCGACTTCCTAATAGAGTCAGGCTGACTCCTTTTAAGACGTCCAGCGTTGGAGACGACGACTGAAGGACGACGTGGGATCAGAAGCAGAGTCACATTTGACCGCAAGATTTGACCTTGAAGATTTGAAGGCAGTTGGAAGACTTCATTCAGACATTGTGGATATGCGTTCTGGATACTGTCATTGCGATTTGATCGTTTTTAATTGACCATTGCAATTTGACCGTTGAATTTGTCCAGTGTTGCGTGATGATTGTAAGTTGACTGAAAGAAGTGTATATATTTGTATATTTGTATGAATTTGACCACTCTTGGCGACCAATAACCAACGATTATAATCTGACCATTGTATCTTGGTAATTATTGTACTATTCTTAAGATTATGACTTGAAATTTGTATTATTGTCATCGATATTTGACCGCAAAAATTGACCAATTATGTGATGATTATAAGTTGACCGCTCAAGTTATTAAATATGATTGTTTCAGCATGCAGCATTGTATTTGCGAATACATTACCGAAATTGTATCATCGCATTTTGAAAATCTTAATCATTAGACAATTGGACTTTGACCAATGTTTCTTTCATGACCGTTTCGTGATTCATCACTTCACCTTTTGTCCTAAATTTACCCTCCGTCACCTGGTCATTCTTACAGAACTCTTCCATTTCAAAAATTCATCATTTCGACAAAAATGTGACCACTTGACTTGACCACAACTCTTTAAGCAATCTATTCTGCTGATTCTAAATTTTCTCCTACGCTTTGACCGCTCCCAATATCTCTCCCGAATTCTATCCAGCTTTGACCGCCGAAAATGTACCATCCCAGTACATTTATCACAGCTCAACTAATATTAAAAAAATCCCGGGCACGTTATTCGATTGTGCGAATTGCAAACCGTGTCGAGCGCTTTTTCCCTCTCGCTCTCGAGGTCCTCTCTCTTTCCGCCCGCTTGTTTGTTTGCAGAATAAAACATCGCTGACGAATCGAGTAAACAGCCGCAAAAGCAACTCCAACAGAAATTGAAACCACAGTTCATTTATTATCACTGTTTCTATACGCGGCGTTACATAAAAGACAATACACCTGTTTTGTGACCGCCCATTGTGCAGCGCCGCGATAAACTTCGCCTCTGATTTAAACCCCGATAGGCCATAATTCCGCGGCCGATTTTTCGCGAATAACGCGAAACCCGATCGGGGCGTTCAGTTATCCCCCCAAAAAACCCGTGCGGTCATTGCGACGTTACGTCAAAACGGTCAATTTTCGCGCGGGACGATGAAAAAAAGTTGGCGTCGCGCGTTTCTCATTAATGAAGATTAAATTGTACATTATATGTATGTTTTGCGGCGAAAAATTAGCTCCGCGGGCAAACTTGGCGCGATGAATTACAGCACTTTTAAATGAAAGAGGAATGCGCCTGGAGCGGGCTTTTCATTTTTATTTATGCACTTTTATTAGCGGGCCGTGATTCGTCGATTTTCGCGCTTTAACGTGGAATTACGGGGTGGCGGTCAAATTGCGAGATTCGAGGATGGAGTGGTTGATTATAGCTGGGGGAAAGGATTTTATGAAATAGGTTGGCGATTTGAACGTCGGGTTTTATAACCGAAATTTGACTACTTAATTTTAGCATTAGAAGCCAAGAATGTCGATATAGTCAAGCTTCAAACTCATCTATATCTTCATATTATAGTCTGACCGTTTACCAATGAAGATAACAGTTTAACCTCTTTAGAACAACTAAATTTTATCACAAGTGTTCAACTTAATTCCTCCACCGAAAAATGGAGGGAATGCGGCCTGATTGCACTCGGCGCTAATCCTACCGACTGCGCCAAAATCGCGTAAGATTGAAGCGCTCGGGTTCTCACCACTTTAATACTTCTATTTAATTGTCCCAATATCGTCAGTACATCACAAAATAATTTGACCGTTTAATTCGTAAAATTGTCATTAGATGGTCACTTGTCCATACCCTATCAGACACATCTCTAAAACACGTAGTTTCGACGTGGAATCTACGTCGAATCTACGTCCGAATGTTCCTCCACGTAGAATCCACATGGATTCCATGTTCTATATGGGATATAGTATGTCTATATGGGATATAGTAAAAAGTATTACTCGTCATAGATATCCCTCTATGATCATTGTTCCTCACCCAAATCCCCCTACATCTACCATCTCGATTTCGCTATTCTCCTATTGACCAACGCAATGACCAGCCCATCTATTAACCTATCGCATTTCACCGTAATTTGACCATCGACAAATGTAACTCGACGATCAAACAAACTGAAAATGTCCAGCCCAAACATCGGGCCACTCGACGTGAATGCCATCCAAGGAAAAACCTCGACCGCAGCGCCCTCTCGAGTTGGCCGAAAGCGCGGCACGTGTGACGTAAGTGATCGTTGAGCGAGGACACTCGAACAATGCATCGACACCGGATAGCGGCGCGGGTTCGTCCGATTCGAGATGCATTAATTAACGTCATTTCCAGGGGACATCAGATTTGACATAACACAAGCTACGACCTCATTTACGCGCGCGCTATCTGTCTCCTTGTGGATGGAGACATATGCGCGCTCGAACAACAGCCTGTGCTTCGCACTTATACACTGCGCGCGATGATAAATGCGCGCAGCTGGCGACCGCGAATTCGATGATGAAACTCGTCGAAATTCGCGCTTGAGTGCCCCCGAGGTGGTGAAAAAAAGTAGTGGGAAGGACACGAGTTTTGGAACGGGATTTCGGGGGTTGGGAAATTGTGCTGTGCGGTCAAGTTTTGGCGATGAAGGAATCAAAGGTTTTTTTCAAGGGAATGGCGTTTTCGATTTAATGTGGGGGAGAATGGCGTTAGAGGTACTGGGGAATGACGAGAAATTGTAGAAATAGTAGGGAAATGAAGGTTTTCCCCAATTCGGACAGGGAATGACCGCACACGAATGACCTGTGCGGTCATTCCCTGCTTCTCACAGAAATTTCTGGGAATTAACGATTTTTTCCGGCGGAATGGTGACAGGGTAGATGCGATTGATGAATTAATTAGACTTAATCAATTGAGGCTCGTCCGGATCCATTATGTTCCAGCTTAGCTGTGCTCATGCTATTTCATTAGCGAAAAGTCTTTGATCGGGAAGTGAGATTGGCGAATATTAAATGGACGCCCATTAGCAAACACGCGGGCAGTACTTTGCTTCGAGGACTTTTAATCACGCGGTCCTTTGTTTGCTTGCAGTATAACATAAAGAAGAAGGAGGAAGTACAGGAAATGCAGCAGGAGGAACCCAATCCGCTGATGCGCAAGAAGAAGACGCCTGAGGAACTCGCCGCTGAGGCTGAGGCGGAGGACGTGGATGAGTTGACGAGTAAGTCGAGCTTTTTTCACAGTAAAAAGAAGGGTTCCTTTATTATTAAAAAAACGATCAGACATTTTATTTTTAGAGCTGTTGTACTTTCCGAATAAAAAGTAGTGTAAGTAGAGAAGTAATGAAAATAAAGTTATGACCATTTTTGAGAAAATAAAAAAATTACAAATTTAAAGGGAAATAATTATATTCTGTGGTAAAAGTAACAAAACCTATTAAATGTGACAAAAATGACCAAAGTGATAACTGATAAAACTGATGAAAAATGACAAATCCTTTCAATTTTTTTAATTTTACTGAAATATTTATCTGAAATAATTTGTGTTGTTTTATCTAACGAAACTAGGGAAGCTATCAAAAAGTAATTTATTTGTAATCGAAAACGCTTTGTAATTGACGACGGTCGAGCCAAAATTAGGTCATTACAATTCCAATTTATTGTCGATCCAACGCTCGCCGCTCGGATTTGTTTAAAAAGCTTCGCAGAGGTTCTAATTACTCAGCTAATGCGGAAATGGATTCCCTAAAATAATGAGGGAGCGATTTTCGAACGACTCCCGCGACTATAACGGGCCGTCTCGCTCGAGCGCTTCCCACTTACGCGATTTTGGCGCAGTCGGTAGGATTAGCGCGGAGTGCAATCAGGCAGCATTCCCTCGATTTTTCGACGGAGGAATTAATTCGTCATCCCCGCAGCCGTTACACTTTTTTATTTCCACTCATTAACCCAACTTAACGTCACTCTTTTCACCGTTTTCCCAATAAAAAACGGTAATTAGTTTCAATCCCAAAAAGCCTTGGTATTCACATAACCGTCAAGAGCCGAGAAAAACACGCAAATTAAATAGCTCGAAAATCGTACACCGAGAGAACTATTATAACTTTCGCATATGATAAAGCGAAACTTATAATCGGTAAGAAGCGTACGATATCATATCGTACGCTTCTTACCGATGAGATAACTGGATATATTTATAAAGAAAATCATTTCGCAAGATAGACAATATAAATCATGTTTCAATGGAAAAAATGAAAAATGAAAATTGTTATATTGCGTAGAATATCGTTTTCTCGTACCTTGAAATCATCAAAAGTACTGTCGTGAAATCGATTCACGTATCCGAAGACAAATCCACCCGATCGGTCGGAAATTTCGCGAACTTGTCCGAACGAAAGTTGGCGCAACTCACCAGCAATTATCGCGCCAAGTGCGGAAGGGGATTCGACGCCGTGGGCCGCGCGCGACTAAATGGATTGTAACGTTGCAAAAGGGTAATTGCGAAAACTGATAATAAGAAGTCGACGCGACTTGGGCGCAATTGGCTGAAATTTCGCAAAGGTCAGCGTTTTAGTCGGCTCTTTTGCCGGGATAATCGAGTTCCCAGCGTTAATTGACATTAATGCAAAAGCTTTCGCGCGCGATAAATTCCACCGAGCGAATTCGCGCACCGAAAACGATCGCAATTTTTTGTCGCCGCCCAAAGTCGCGCTGATAAACAGCGAATGCGCGGTGCTTCTCGTAATCCGACTTTTTTCACTCCGACTCGCGTTATTTTCGCGAAAGTTGCGCGGAACTCGAGTTTTCTGCGTTTTTCAACCGCGGAACGCTTTTTGCGCGACCCTTTTTCCGAAGTTGTTGTATAACGAATGCAAATTTGGCCGCCGGATTATATGACCGAAATTCGCGCATAAAGCGTCCGCGCGCTCGTTCGATTCCGGACGCTGAAATATTAAGCAATACCGCGCAATATAATGCCGTAACCCAATCGACAGTAAGCGACGAAATATTTATCTGGCGATACAAGTTTGAACGCGCGATAAATTTTTTTTTCGACCACGCGCTCTCGCGTAATGCATTTTTTACGTTTCGCGAAAAGCGTGGCGCGATATCGATTAGGCGGGACGATTTTTTAGGTGTAATACAAAATGCAGTTCCGAGTTGAGAGGACCTCGGGTTTGAGCTGCAAATTATTCAGAGCCATTCAGTATTCGATTTGACAAAACGTTCACTGCGCCATCTGTAATGAGGAAATTCGAAACTTAGCAACAGAAGCTATTGATGCTCAGCTGAAATTTTGATCAGGAACTGAAGATTGAACGTTAAAAATCTCCGTAGTCTTGGTTTGGCAAGATTTTCTGAGTATTTTTTAATTAACCTCGACGCATGTGGCACTAACAAACCGATGAAACAAATCGTTAACAAATTTGCTTATTTTCTTGATTAAAGAACTAACAAAACTAACATAACCAAAAAATCGTCAGTGAAATCCTTGGTACCCACTACTAACTCCAAAAAAAATGTTTGATTGCAGGGTTGAAGAATGCGATAGAGGTGCAAGTCAATGCGGTAAAGTCGCAGATCGAAAACCAATGCAGCCTGCAATGAGTGCGCCCCAGGACGTGCTCGACGGGGCTGGCGCCACCTGTCGTCAGATCATCCGCCTCAGGCCGAGCCGTAGCATCCGAAGGCCACGCCGTGTCTCGACGAGCGGGCGACATCTAGCGGGGGCGCGCCGGAGCGTTGCAGCAGCCAATTCAAAAACAGACCACAAGCAGGCGATAGCCAACCACCATCAGCCATACCAACCCACTGAGAGGAAGAATGGAGCGAGAGGTGCGAGCGAGAACACGGTAGAGCTAGCAGACAACGCGAACCAATCGGACGAAGGGACGAGGAGAAAACAAGGGAGAGGGCGACCGACGCAGAGATGGACGAGTCGACCTTTCGATGACGACCTCTGAAGAGCGAGAAAGCAAGCGACCCAGAAATTGATATAACAAATCCGTGCCTTCGAATCGGAGGTCTCTCGCAGATCGCTCGGATCTCCGGAGACAAAAGAGACGACGAGCAGCGGAACCGTGGGAATAGTGGGGCAGGCGAGGGGAGGTTCGTCTCTTTTGTTTCGTCCCAACTGAGACTCGAGACCATCGGTTCTTCTTCGCTGTTCGAAGGGAAGATCGGTAGTTAGAACCAGACGATCCGAGAGGACGATCGATCCAAGAGGAACACTCAACCGAACGACGATTCGCTCACCGAGGGATGATTAGTCTAGCTTTAGTGATAACTTAGACGATTAAACGCCGGGCGAAGCGCGGAGAGGATTGGCGGTCAACGATCGGGGAGCGCGAGTAGAAAGTGGAAACAAAGTATCTAGTGTCTAAGTTTCTAGTGAATTTAGCGGAACTAATAAGTGGTAGACGAGTTATATAGTTGTTAGCCCCACGTTGGGTGGCTGTTTCAATCAATTGACGGCTAACTAGCGTTAAGGATGTCGAGGGGGAGCCACGAGCTAAAAACGCAAAATTGGGGAGGGAGGAGGACGATGGTGACGAGGAGGACCAGGGACGCGAGCTCCATGCGGAGCCAGCGACGACAAGGAAGATCTGGGGAAGGACGATCTGCAGGAGACCGGAGGGATGCAGTAGAACTTGCGCGCCATCTGCCCGGAGTCGAGAGCAACGCCCCCGTTCTGTTGTTTCCGTTGCCTTGGACTGATTTGGAGGCTGTACGACCATCCGGAGTGCGGCCACCTGCTCAAGCCGGCCCGATTTTCGCTGTTGACGCGGACATGGTGACGCGTGACGCGCGCGTCAAACAATTGTTGAAGGTGCCCGGGCAGCCTTGGGAGACGCTGACGCCGCCCCGCGGACATTTTTGGTGCTATGGGGACCCCGTGGGGTCCCACTGAACTCGCGGACCGCGGCAGCCTCCCAGGGCGTCCGTTGACGTTTTGTTGACGCTTGACGCGCGCGTCTCCCCGTCCGGCGATGGGTGCAAGGGTTACTTACTGCCGAAAAGTGATGCATGCCTTATATACCCACTGTAATATTAATATACGTATACATGCAATTAGCGTACGGTGTGCGTATTAGTGTACACGCAGGATAAACGTTTCGTTACGGGAACAGAGGGAGGTGCAGATATAGGACAATGCAACGAGTACCATCTTCTGAAGACCAAGAGACAGTAGGAGAAGATGGGAAGTAGGAGCTGGTGCCCAGTAGGAAAGGACCCTAACCTTCTGGGTTGGAGACCTTCCTTACCTTGGGGATAACTGATGGTTCCAGCTGGGTTCCTTGGTCTTGGAAGATGGAAGAGATATGAAGAGCTGGTACCAGGTAGGAAGAAATCAGTAAAAAGGTTTTTCTACTGTGAGAAGGCTGGTTGGTACCATCTGGATCTGGAAGACAGGGGTACGTAGAAAGATGGTTCCCACTTTTGTTGACAAGTTGTGCGATTAGGTAATGATTTCTACGAATACGAAATCTGTTGAGGAATTAACTAACAAGCGTAGCGGCACGTTGGTAGATTAAGTGTTTTTAAGACTAGTTGCGGACAAGCATTTCCGGGAGCAGGCGCGCGAAGGTACGCGGGCGGGTCAAGGTTGACCGCGAGGACGGGAAGGCGACGGACAAACCGGAAAGTCCAAGGGAACCTTGCGCGTGTAGATAGCGAGACGAACAAGTGAGCGTGTCAAGTTGAAATACATAGTAAGAGAGCTGCATGTGTGAAGCTGTTTCTTTGATACATATATAATGGACGACGAAAAAAAATCGCAAAAGCCAAAAAAAGCATCAAGTAATAAGAAGAAACAAACCACGACGAGAAAGTGACGTTCTTATTTTCGATAACCTTCGGCGACCGATTTTCGCATTACATCGACACCGTTTTTCGACACTTTGTATGGTGCCCCATCCAACGACCGTACCAGTCATCCAAATTCCGTGACGTGACGCCTCGTTCAGTTCAAACGCGCCGAATCGCCAAGCCACTTGACAGAGCGACCGTCTAGTTTGAGACTTGTCCTCGACGGACTGTTTTTCTTGATGTCACGTTGCCGATTTTCTCGCCACGCGAACACGTGTCTGCTTGTACGCTTAGCCCCGCCCAGGTACGCCGCGACCCCTTGCACACCCCTGACCAGGGATGTGCAAGCCTCGGACCTACCTCGGTAGGGGCGCCACAGTCTCTCTCGCATAACTACACGCACCTCACTCAATGTCTCTGCTTGACAAATTTATCTTCTAGACACACAGCTACAACCTACAGCGACAAGTCGACGACCTCACTCTCGGTCGCGAACCAGAGATCGGTTTGTCGACGAAAACTCACGAAACTTTCCTCTCGCGTCTAGTCGGACTGTCCCTGACTTGGCTGTGCGCCACCCCTCGGACTCGCGAGCCAATTTCCACGGGGGACTGTTGGTTTCTGGTTACCGGACCAGGACCCGGCGTCCCCGAGTCGAAAGGGAGTGGTTACTGGAAATGCGCGTACCAGTAGATGGCGTTAAGGTGAACCAAAGGCGATGAAGACCACAGCAACAACAGATACAAGAACAAGAACAGAATACACGAAAAAAAAGTTAATAAAAAATGAAAACAGTAGCTCTTGTAGGTGTTCTATCGATGTCGCATGTCTACTTGTGTTTGTTTGTCGATGTCGATGTGCTCTACCGTTGCAATGCAGCATTTCTCTCGCCATTCAATCGCGATCTGTAGCAATCGCGAATTCTCGAAAGTTATCCGATCCATATCGCACGTTCCTCGGGTCGGCAACGAAGAGAGAGAGGTAGTAAGAAAACAAATAGAAAGAACGAGAGAGAGAGAGAGCGAGCGAACTTGTGCAAGTGAGAGGGAGAGAACGATATCAAGAGTGAGAGAGAGAGAGAGAGCGAGAGTCAAGGACGTACAGTACCTAAGGCCTCTGTCGGCGAGCCAGCGAATTCCGCCGGTGCGTCGACAGTGTCGCCACCTCACACTGGCACCTGCGTTGACAGCATATCAGTAAACCGTGGCTCACGGAACAACAAGAAACAAATAATACGAAGGGGGGCGAATCCCTTTCGCCCCCGGCTAAGCAAAACCGTAGTCGAAGCTAACATGTCAAATTATGTAAGTAACCTAAAACCAAGTGCAAGAAAGTATATAGCGAGCGGGGATACGAGAAGATGTATATTTTATTAGCAATGACACGACTCTATACTGCGCCAATATCCTATGATAAAGATTATTGTCGCGGATAACTTACGAGAGATCAGATTATCCGTACTAACGCTGCTCTTCTATCTGTCATTCATTGTCTGTCGTAACGTTGTCTAGACTAAGCAGCTTTCAGCGTCTCTACCTGTCCAACCCATTCGGAATCCGATATCCGACAGCGTGCCCCGCCCCCCTTGCTCCGGACGCCCGGCCGAAAAATCATTGCAGAAGGACACCTTCGAGAGGACAATCCAACGAGATAGCCTGAGGCAACCCCAAAGAGAACAGCGCGCCTGAGTTCGTTCTATTTTTTTAACGCGACGGCCAATCGCGGTCGAGCCGGGGCGAGGGAGGGGGAAGCGGCCACGCCTCCCTCCCCACCACCACGAAATTGCCCCGCCCCTTTCCCAGCCAGTCAGTCGACCCCCTACGACAGCCGTTTCCGGACCGAGTACGCAAACCTCGTCTGACCTCGCCAACAGTTAACGACCCACAAAATATACTTCAAGTCAATTACTCTATTGTTACAACCCGTGGTTATACATATACATGCAAATATATATATTATTATATATATTATATATGGAGATACAAGTATCGCTATCCAGCAACTCTAGGTATTCAATGATCGTATCTATATCTTGTGTAACAAACAGTCACAGACAACACGATACACGA
Source organism: Ceratoteleas bidentatus (assembly GCA_022817645.1). NCBI lineage: Eukaryota > Metazoa > Arthropoda > Insecta > Hymenoptera > Scelionidae > Ceratoteleas > Ceratoteleas bidentatus. Next base: position 13,515 of record JABFPB010000777.1, read on the forward strand.
ACACGAACACAGCGACACCGAAACCCAACCTAGAAACCCGACCTAGAGACTTTCCTAACTTCTTTAGCCGCGTCTTCGTCTATCTACCAAGCTCCTCAACCACTCTTAGTGATCTTCGATGTTCCCGCCTGCATGCCCTTCTTCTCCACCCCCTCTGCCCGCTGTTTTCGCATCCGTCGGAAGATAAACTCTCAAGGTCACGGGGGCGGGGTCGAAATACACCACGCCCCCTGCCGGACAATACTTCTCTAGGATGCCGCCCCATTCGGCAGTGTTTCACGCATTTATTTAACTACGTGCTCGCGAGATGGCGACACTAGGACGGTTCCCTCGTGGGGAATCGTCACCCCGCGCCATCTGAGCACCAATCCCGAGGCCTCCCGCCAAAATTTGAATCCCCTACTCTCTCTCCTGACTCCTTCTCCGAAACGTAGCAAGTTCTAAAACTTAACGGTTCCTTTTTTGGTGGGGGGTCTCACCACGGACCCATAACACTTGTACCTCGTCGTCGTTGCTGAACATTGTTAGTGCTGGTTAATGTCGTATGTTGTTGTTTCTTGATACTCAATGACACTCTGCTCACTTCCGCCAGGGGGCGGGCGCGTCGCACCCTGCCCCCCGGCGAGCCTGCGCAAGCGCTATCTGTGCATTAAATCCGATCGGACGGTACGCAACGACACCCCTCAAGCTCAAAACGTCAAACACCGCGTCGGTCGGTCGGTCGGTCAGAGTGCCGTGGAATTTGGGTGAAGACACGTTCTTCGAGACAATATAACATTTCGCGATCGAAGCAAGTGTAAAAAAGGTGGAGGACCCTCGTGAGGGTGATCACCAGGAAGCAGGACGAGACGCGAATTGCGGCGTAACTCAAATAGCACTATCGGTTTCGAGCTAAAACACTAATTAGAGGCTTTCCAATTTCTCGGAGTGTTCTCCGAGGAGCTTTCTATCTGAGTCTACTACTTGGCCACCCTAAGCCAAGGGCAATGTGGCACGTGATAAAACGTCTTTAAGCAGTTAAGCGAAATCCCGAAGGATGGATGAGTCCCATAAGAGAGGACAGGAGACATAGAACCACAATTGGAGCATCAGGAACAAAGGACAAAAATGCGATTCGCGGTTCGAAGTTCAGTTGAGTGAAGCGAGCAGGCGGACACTGACAGAATTTACAAACGCGATAACTGATAAGGATCTAAATTAACGTAAATTTAACTAACCTAGCCGGATGAAGAGTGAAGGCACCCAGAGGAAATCGAAGAGGGGAACCAAAAACGAGTAAAATAAACCAAACCAAATGTTGCAGTACGTTTTGATATACGCCGAAAATTCTAAGATTATGGGGGTTTTTCTATGTATATATGAAACATACACACCTTACACACACCTACGCACCGACACACACTCCGGCAGTCAGACTGCGATCGTTGTTTAACGGGAAACGTTCAATAGCGATACTCAAAAAGTGGAGCGAGAGCGTGTGAGGAACGAACGAAAAACAGACCCGCACAATTGGGCAGGAGACCATGCGGAGGGACAGGTGCGAGTCATTTTCTCGGCTCGAGAAAATGCGACCACTGCTATGGCAATAACGATTCTACGTAGTGTAAACGACTAGCGACCGTTTTTTCCACATCCCCCCGACAACCGTTTTCTCGAGCTCAAGGAAAATTTCTTAAACATACCAATTGTGAAACAAGTGTACCACTACTGACTATTCAGAGACAACGACACAACGCATTATAAAGTAATAGTAATAACAATAATAAGGGTAAAGGAATTATGCTAACCGACGCATTAACCAATCAATCAACTGACGAACCAATCGATCGATCAGTCACCTGATTGCTGTGCTACCACCGTTACACGCACCCACGACTTGTTTCATGTGATTGTTGTCGGTCATTTTTATATAGGCAATCCGTTGTTGACGCCCCGTGAAAATTCCTCGGTTTGACAAGTCCCGGCGCGATTCGACGACGAATCGTTAGGCAATTTTTGATATGCGTATAGAAAATGCCAAAATGAGGGGGACGTTAATCACTCGACAGTAGGGAGACACAGCAGTGACAAACAAAAATAAACAAGTGTCGAAGTTCTAGCATTTAAGCGGTCTAGCGTTATTATTTTGGACGGGCGAGGCAAGTGGCGAGCGGTAGTGCCCCGGAGCAAAGGTGCGCGGCGCGCGAGACAACGAAGCCCACGTCATTCCGAAACTTATCTCGAATTTCGACAAATACCCGGACAGGGGACGAGAACGCTGAAAACGAGTCCTCCAGTTACTGGAACGGCAAATTCCGTAACCAAGAAGCAATATTACTGATGCCTACTTAATCTAAACGCGCCTTTTATCGAGCGCCCCCTAGCGGTCGCGACGCGAAACACCTGGGCGATTTTGCGCGCCGCCATCTTTGCTCGAGGGTCGGCTAGGGTTTTCGTCAACGACGAAAATGTCCCCAGCACGTGTGGGAGGACGAAACAGTGACGAGTCTCGCTGTCCTTGTCTAACCAACGAGTTAGAAAAGGATGGCAATACTCCTTGTTGGCTCGGTTTCTTCTACGTGGAGCAAAGGACGAGAAGGACGACTCATACAGGGCTTAAATTTAAACGATCGCGAGGTTCGAGGCATAGGGACATACACGCGAGCCCGAGAACGTCCCGGCATTTGAGGTTAGGTCGCGTGCGGACCTAACATTTAGGACGTAAGACCAAAGCTATCGAAACAATCTCCGTTAGGGTTACGTAGCCCTCTCAGTTGAACATTCAGGTTATATCTGATACGACCGTTCGAATTCTAAGAGTTCCAACCACCTCGCCAGCCTACCCTCAAAGGGACGTTCCAGGGTGTGCTCATACAGGAAGTACCCTTGGAGGTACCCTTAATAAAAAATGCCGTACGAACTAGAGCGACCGATGAGTTTGTTGTTAACCGTATTCTCTAATATTAAGTCGACGGAGGCGACGAGATGATGACGATGATAATACTATATTATTGTTAGATACACAGGGTGTCTTAACTGCGCGGGGCGCCGGCAGCGCCGCGCCGCGGCCGTTTGCTTGACGACGACGCCAACCTGTAACTTATCAATATGGCACGCTGACGCGGTATAGCAAGGCAACTCGGGAAAGTATACAGACCAAATGCTATTTTGACAAATATTTTTTGAGGGCTTTTTAAGACCGCCATTTTGGTAATTACAGCGCCACCTACGCGCATTCAGTTCGAACGACCCCTTGATTCGACGTATCCCCCCCGACCCGGTGGCGGCGCTGCGAGCGCTCGCGCTGCTCTTGAGATGTTCTGTACATATAAATATATATATATTATATATATTGACATACAAGTGAAGTAACCTAGTTCTTTGAAATGATACTCACACACGTACACGTACACACAGACACACAATGACCCGATGTTACACTTGAGACACTGTTTCGTAGGAAAGTGCCCTGCGTAGTAAAGGGAGTCGCCCAACACAGATACGCTTTTGGGCACGATTTTTTTAAGACTCGTTGATTAGTCACCAAGTTACGCGCTTCTTATGAATTATATGTATATATATAAATATATATATACGACCCACGAAGGGGATGCCCCGACCTCAAGGACGACTGTTTCTTCGGCTCGTTGCGTTCGATTCTTCACTCCTGCCTACCCCCACTCCTCCTCCGAGCCCCGCCCACCTCCCCACCTTTCTCCTCCGACCAATACGGTGCATTCTCTCGATCCCTAGGACCTCGTAGTTGAAAAAATTTGAAAAAAAATCGTTGGTTGAGCTACGGCGCGAGCTCTGTATTGAACTTTGATATTTTTCCATACGATTAGTCGAAAGTTGAGCCCGAAATTCAAGTGTCTCGATCCCTCCTTGACCAACCAAAGGCTCCCCTCCTTTTTGGTTTTCGCCGCTGAAGTGTTGCGTTTTCGGGGGAGGCGTTCGTAGTTGTACATGAGTTGTTATTGGCGAATCAATACTGGTCGCCGGCGGAGGTATTTAGCGGACCTTTTTCTAAATGTGTAAGACAAATATTCGCGGGGAAGGGGAGGGGGAAAAGTGGGGGAAGCGACGCGGGATCGAGGCCGGCGCTCGGGTCGCGTAGGCGGCGCTGCGGTCGGCCTCGAAAACGCGGGAATTATTATTTTGTTCGCGAAGACGGAGAGGGGGAGAGGGGGTAAACGAGGGACGGTGTATCGAGATTCGCTCGACAAATATATATATTATACATACATACATACATGCGTTCTCACGAGTAAGTATAACGTGCAAGTTTTGTTTTCGTTCGGCACGAACTGCGTAAGTTTGGGCCAATGAGATACGGGACGGAGGAAAAAAATGAAATCCCTATTCGAGGGCGCGCCTCATCATTATAGCTCTTACCACTATGAGTAATAATAAAATGAATTACAACCAATGCGTTTATGTTATTTAGTTCTAACCACTGAAAAAAATAATAAAATCAAACGTGTTACCAAAATGTGTGAGTCTCATTCGACCCGTCCTGTGAAACTAATTTTTTTATTTTATTAAAGTTTTTCGGGTTTTTTTACAATTTTTGTTTAAATTTATGATAATTAAAAAATTTTTGAATCCGTCGAATAACGTAGCGAATTTCTTAGTTCGAATTTAAACAATTGAATTATGTTATAAATGTATTTAAAAATGTTTAATTACAATTTCTTTTCCAATTTTAACTTTTTACCTATTTCCATACTATGTTATTTTGACTTTTCCGTTTACACTATTTTTTCCTTTGGATTATTTTTTTTCACAGTTTACCTATTGTTAAAATGTTATCGTTTTTTTAATATTTTAATTTTTTAATTGTTTATGAAATTGACAATATTTCAGTATATTTCTTTTACTTTACGGTTTCTTTATTTTAGGGTACATTTTACAAGCGAATTCGAGAAGTGATATATGGAGGCGAATTCACCTAAAGCAGGTTTGTAAAAAGAAGGAGAAAAAATTGCAAACTGGATATTCGAAGTGGATTTGTACAACATTTGCATAAAGTTGCATAAATGCAATAAAAATTTGCCGGAACTGGTGGAATGTACCACAAGGAAGAACTTGTGCTGCTGAGAGTTTTCTGTGACATCAAAAATGTCAGACTGATTTTAATGTAAATCCGCCGAGTCGAGCGCACATCTGGTTATTGCACGGAATTCTTGAGTTTTGGAGATTTAAAGTGGAACATCGCGAGCGACGATATTTTTAGAGTTATCATAATAACAAGAAAATTTGTTCGAGTAACTGAGAACATTGCTTACCCAATTAATTCATTCTGAATGTGTAAAAGTATCATTTTCATTAAGGCAGCTCAGACGTGAAGGGCCGGATATTTAGGGCGCCAATAAAATATTACTTTATTATTGAAATGATAATGCATTCTTCGACTATTTATCAAGAAAATTTTAAAAATTAAATTCATTTTCAGAGAAGTTTTTCAATTCGATTTTTCAAACATTTGATTGGAAAAATATTCGATGATTCATTATGTGTTTAAATAACTTAATATTCGCCACATTATTTTTCATTTTTTTAAATTGTGCACAAATTTACACACCATTTAAAAAATTGCTTAACTTAATTTTTAATTTACTCACAAAAATTTTTCCAAATTCGAGTTTCATTTCTTCACGTCTTCGCAAAATAAAAAATTGTATTTCACTTGAATTTCTCGATCCATTTTTCGTTTTTCGACCAGACTTTCGAAGTGCACTTTTCGTCGATGTGCACTTTCGTAGTGTTGCACTTAGCAAGTGCATCGCGAGACCTTCGAATTCTTCTCAAACAGCACGTAACGCGCGCCCGTACAATTTACCTTGCGTACATTATGCAGATACTCAAATATGCTTACATCAACACGAGCCTGTTATCGCATTAACACAGCCGAACGCGAACTATTGTGCTGCACAATTCGGCACACAATTCGGACGCTCACCTGCGACGATTCTTAGTACGCGCGCGATGAAATTAGTTTGCGGAAATTGTAATAACGAGTCGGACGAGTATTTTTCGGAGTCCGCTTAATTCGGTCGTTGCCAATTAAACTTTAATTCCGAGATAAGCTCGATAACTTTATTCGCGAAGTTGAAATTTGAACAAAACGAAATTTGAGCAAATCATTCTGCAATTGGAATTTCAAAATCGAATTATAATTTCAGAAGGAAATGTGGCATGTTTGTTTCAAAATTGAATTGTTTAATGTAATTTAGAATTTATAAAAAGTTGAAGGAAAATGAGAAGTGTTCCATTTCAGATTTAAAATTTAAATTTTGTATTATGGCTTCGAATTGCAATTTTGAAACGAAATGTGGTATATTTATTATAATTTGAATTGATTATTACTATTTTGATTTGATAAAAATTGAGAGAAGTTAAAAATGTATCAACTTGATTTAAAATTTAAAATTTAACTTTTGTTTAAACATTTTTATTTTTTTCATAATATTTCAAATTTTAAATACAAATTTAAATAAACAATTAAACAATTTTTAAGTTTTCCAAATTCGATTTGACCTAAAATTGATCTACATTTAAAAAAAAATTTCCACAATTTCAATATATTATTAAATATTTAAAAAATGCAAGAACTTTACTTTTTCAATAACGATTTCAGAATAACTCTTTAGACGTCCACATCGTAAACTCCGATATGACCCAGAAAAAATTGCAAATTACCATACTTAAAAACCGCTGATCTCGTCGGAAAAATTCCGATTAATTGCCTGCGCGATCGGAACAGAAGTGCCCCGGTATTTGTACAAATGAAGGAATTAAAAATAAACATTTCGCGTAATGGAAAGCCAACAAAAACCCAATTAAAGTCGCGGCACGCGGTATCGGGCTTTTTTCTGTGCCATTTTGTTGGGCGACGTTTTTTTTCGTCTTCCGGGCGCGCATTATTGATCAATCGTAAATACGCAAATCATTTCGACGAGACTGCAAATAAAACCAGCTGCGCAATTGGATTCCTCTAATCGCTTCAAACAAATCGCCGAATCCCGCGCGGAATTCGGCCTCGTCAGAAAACGAACGCCATTCAAACGAAACATTCGCGCAACACTCGGTCCTTTGACGCGTTTCGCGTTCGTCCCGAAAATCCGAAAAATTGGGCTCGCCGATGAAACGAACTTCGACTTTCGAAACAGTATATTTTTTGCCGGAAATGTATAGTTATTGAAAGTAGACAAAAATGAAGTTAAACAATTTTGGGAATTTAATTCTGAAAATACATTTTTTTATTCAAACATAATTTTTGTAAATCTTTTTTTACACTTAGTGTATTTTTTATGGCGTATTAAATATATTATTAAGTTTTATTTTGTATTTATTTATATAAATAAACAGTTATTTAGTTTTATAAGATAGTATATATAAAATAATATTTATATAATATTTTATTATATAAAATAATTAAACATTTATTTATACAATAAAATAATAAAATTTTATAATAAAATGAAGATTATAATAAAATTTTATAATCTACGTTTCTTCAATTACAAATTGAATTTATTTTCCCCAGTCAAAAATTGAATCTAGTATTTCAATAAAAAATTATACGTAATTTTGTTGAAAAATAAATCTATTTTTTTTTTTTGAATAAATAAACAAAATTGTCAGTCAAAACTGCATTTCTTTAATCGAAAATGAAATTCATTTCATAAGTAAAAATGTTTATCTATCAAAAAAAAGAATGCATCTTATTTAGTAAATGGAAGAATGATTGTGCTCGTTAAGAATGGAATGTATTTTTGAATAAAAAATGAAATGAAATTGTTTAATCGGAGAATGCAATGCTCTCATTCGAGAACAGAAAACGTTCTTTCACTTGAAAACAAAATTCATTTTACGTACGAGCTTAAATGCAGTTTTTAGAATAAAATTAAATACGTTTGCTAATATTAACATTTCTTCAGTTAGAAATTAAATTACACTTTCGATCACAAACTGAATGCATTTCTGAGTAAAAAAATACAATTTGGTCCGACAAAGATGAAATCCATTTTTAACTCGATTGGTTAAAAATGGATTTTTCAGTTGAAACGTAAATGCATTTTCCAGTCGAAAACAAAGGAATTCTATTTTAAATTCCGACTTTTTCAATCGAAAACAGACTGTATTCTTCAATCAAAATGCATTAAATTAATCATACTACTCTCTTTTCATCCGAAATAATCTAACATTTTAAAATTAACTCTCCCCGCTAATAACCTAAATATAAACCAGTTTTCGCGTGAAAATCGCATTCACAATTTCCGCCGAAAAGTCGAATGCAATCCGTTGAGACAAATTAAGCGGCCGAATGCAAATGGAATGCAACTTTTTCCCGAGAAAAATTTTAATGAAAGATTGTTTTTAATGGAAAAGTAGTGTAACATCGAGGCCAACGTCCGTCGCGGTATTGCAGTCGTCGCGAAATTAATTTCGCGATCATTTTGCGCAACGGCCGGTTAAAAATTTTTAAACCACGTCCGCACATTTTCCTCGCCTTCTGACTAATCGTCAGTCCGGCAAAGTGCGCTGATATAGAAACGTTTCCGATTGCGGCGCCGAGCGCAAAAAGTTCGCAAAGTCCGAAATGATTTTTTTCGCACTTTTTTGTCTGGTGCTCGCGACCTCGGCACAGGATGTGCATTTGGTTTTGAATTTGGACGCCGCAAAACCGGTCGCTGTTGTCAGTGAAAAATTTCTGAGTGTGACGATTGATCCCACTTTGATCGAGAAAATCAAGTAAAAAATTAAATTTCTATAAATTAAATTATAGAAATTAAAAATAACGAAATTAAAATTAACATAGAAAAAGTTAAAGTTAAGAATTAAAAAAATATTTTTTTTTATTTTTGAAAGTTTCAGAGAAATGTTTATTTTAATTGGGGGTGGTTAAAATTTTGAATTACATTTTTAGTCGAAAAATTGCATGTTATCAATTTTGGCTGGGTAAACATTTGAGGAAGTTTCCTTAGTAAGTGAAAAAAATGAGAATTGGATGATACTTGAAATCTGGGTTATTGCGAGGAATCTGTTTAATTTTTTAATCAAACTAAGAGTGGAATATCTCGACTTTTGCAGAGATGAATTCCTTGACATTTTGGCAAATTAAATAATAACATTATAAAAAGCCAAAGATTAAAATTTTTTTCAATTTCGAGAAAGTTTCTATTACTAACTAATGAAGAATTATTGCATTGTTAATTTATGAGATTTACAACAATTTCGTAGAATTTAATAAAAAATATTAAAATCGAATATTAAGCGGGATAATAAAATTTAAATAAATCATTATAGTTTCGAAATTAAATAAACAATCAATAAATGTCAAAAACGTCGGTTTTCATTTTGGATGAATAATTTTGCATAAGGAAAATTATTTATTTAATATTACTTTTTATTGATATAACACCCTTAATATACAATAATTTGTAAGGAAATTACCTTAAATGCCAGCAAATTACTTGGGAAACGAATTTGTAAAAACTGCAACTTTCTGTAAAAATGCTTATTTTCATTTAAAGAGAAAAGTTGGGAACTGATTTATTTGAAAATCGAATTCAATCCATAATTTATGCTAAAACTACTGAAAAATTTACATTTTTGATTAATTTGAATATTGAATTCGATCAAATTGAATTTCGATACATTTCTTTTGAAATTTTTATGTGCATTTTCAAATATTTCATATTGTGTCAGACAAACTCCATTAGAAAGTTATCATAACTTTTCCAAACTTGCGAAACAAAACTTTTAAAAACAAAAAATTGTCCTGACTGGTCGAAAACCACTCTACAATTTTCGTTTCAATATCGACAAATTGCAATAATTCGTTTCCCATTGCAATTTCCGACTAAACTTATTATCCAAAATTTGCATAAACAGACTCTTTGAAATTTCAACAAAAAAACTAATTGCAATGAACAATTTTCGTCCGAACTTTTCGGTCGAATGCAAAAGAAAGCACCGATCATAACTGCGAATTTCCACCTGGTAATCACCATAAACTTCTTATTTAATACATTCGTTTCGGCGCAACTTTCGGCGTATTTGCATATTTTGCCGGGTTTTCGCGGAAATTGCATAACTTATTGAAAATTATTGTTCCGGACTTTATCGGACAATTTGCGAAACAAAGTTGGATTCAATAAGTTCGACCGGCGCGTTTACGAGCGCAACCGTGTTGCTTCGTTTACGAGCCGCGTATTGGGCAAACACGGGAATTTGCATTCTGATTTGTGCGTTTCATTTCATTTCATTCGATTCGCCCGAAAAAAGGGAAATTCCGCGACACACATCCGAGCGGATTTACCGCTGAAACTTTCATTGCAATTCGCTTGATTTAGCGTTAAAGTAAGATCACTTTTACGTTCGAATTTTAATAGCGGCCACAACCGAACGATAATGAAAATGGCGAAGGCTTTATCGCCGGCATATTTTCGGCTGGCCGGGCCGAAAGACCAATCGTCAATCTTTCAGTGGACCGAAGATAAAGGTTTATTATTTTCGGGTAAGTATAAATGGCTGGTGAAAAATAAATCGGCCAAAATTACAGAGAAAAGACGAGAGAAACTGAGTAACGAATTTATCAACGAAAAAAAAGAAAAAGAGAATTTTTTATTATGGGTCGCAGATTTTTTTATTTTTGAAAATTTACAAAATTATTCAAAAATAGTTTGCTAAAATTTTTCAAATTTTAGCAAACTTAGAGAATTTTTCAAATTGTAACAAATTTGCTACATATTTCAAATTTTAGCAAACTTACAGCATTTTTTAAATTTTAACAAACTGGCAGCATATTTCAAATTTTAGCAAACTTTCGGAAATTTTTTAAATTTTAGTGAACAAAATTTTAGACAAAAAATAAAATTGTTACAATTCTAATAATTAGCAATTTCCTACATTTTAGATTTAAGTTGATTTATTACATATTTTTTTAAATTTTTAATTTTCGTAAATTTCTCATTTTTAAAATTAGCAATTTGCTAATTTCTTGATTTGACAATTAGCATAATTATATCCATTTTTAGTAAATTAGCTCACTGTATAATTTCCCAAAAGAAACTTTACTATTTGCAATAAATAGCAATTTATTCACAATTTCGAAAACCTAATAGAAGTCATCAACGATCGTTCAGAGTCGGGAGAGAGGGAAATACGGCAAAGCGAATTTATCGCTGCTGAAAATGCGGCGACGAGTTTTTTTGTTTCGCGTTTTGTTTGCGAACTTTGCCTTCATTTCCCACGAGTTTTGCCGTTCGGGCCAATGAGCGCGGCTCAATTAACGCTGAATCGTCCGCGATAATTCGCATTTGCCTGCTATCTTTGCGCGGAATCTAATGCTGTCTTATGGTTTACGAGGCCATTAAAGTTACCACGTCATATACACGTAAGCTCGACGCTGTAACGGCCCCCATTTCGGCCAATCGTAAATATTACAAGTTGTCGTAAAAGTCGCGCACCAAAGTCCGCAGATCCGCGAAATGACCGTTTGTGATTTTCGCACACTTTCGGCAATTTTTCAGCAGATGTGCATTTTTCGAGAAAAAGATAAGCCATTATGTTCTTTTGGGACTTAGGTTTATTGAGAAAGCAAACGTGTCAGCTATTTCAAACAGCAACTCAGATGCTAAATTAGTTATTTTTTTTAGAGAGAGAAAAATCTGTATTCGCTAAATTTAGAGAATTTTATATAAATTAAAATCCTGAAGAAGTTAAATTAATTAACTTTTTTTAGATAGAGATAGGCACTTGAGTAATAGTAGACAGTTTTAAAAATTAAAAATGCTAATAGCTAAATTATTTAGCAATTTCATAGAGGGAGATAATTTTGAATTTAGCAAATCCAGGTGTTAATTATTGAGCAATTGTTTAGAGAGAGGCATTTGCTGAGACAAATTTAAATGTAGTAAATCGATATACTAAGTTAATTAAAAATATTTTACAGAATGAATTGCATTTACTAAATTTCAGATAATTTGGATTACAACAAATGTAGAAGTAGTATATGCTAATTCATTAACAATTCACTGACTATTTTCTAGTGCGAAATGACGAGATCTTATATTTAACAATACATTTTTTAATGCAAAAATGAAAAATTGTAGTTAACTTTATACGATTTTTTAATTTTTTGTAACCCAATTTTTAATTCACACAAAACGACACAAAATGCAAAACGATTTTTTAATTTTTCAATTAATATATGCAGTCGCAGAAATTACTTATTGAAGTATCGTGAAGTATATTATTTTTTGCGAAAAGTCGATCAAAGTGACCACTTTGATCATTTTTATGTTTTCAAATTGCATAATTCAATAAATTCGCATTTTATTTCAGACTGTTGATATTGCAATTTTAACGATTTTGCAGGTGTTCGTGATTTAGCAATACTTTTACAAACTGTTCCTTATGCAATTTCAAATTCGTTTGCAAAATTTGTTGTTCTTTTTTTATCATTTTCTTTGACCTTGCATCCAATATGATGCAAGTATTGCAAATACATAATGCATGCCTTTCCTCGTTTTATAATCTACCGAGATTTTCAAATTTTAGCACACTGGTGAAATTTGTTCACACTTAACGAAATTGATTCAAAATAAATTAATTTCAAACCTCCATTAAAAAACATAACTGCAATTCTAGCAAATGATTTATTATTTTCTATCAATTCATTTGGTGTATATTTACTATAAAACTTAGCAATTAGCTGACTTTCGCTATCCTTCATCATTTTCAGAAATAATTGACTTAATATATTCACCTTATTATTATATACAAATTTGCTAATTTTTCTAGCAATAGTCTTTTAAAACATATTTGCTAATCATATCATATCACTTTTAGCACATTTCTGCTAATTTAGCACGTGATTGTTAACTTTAACCATTTTCTTCATTTTAGCACATTACTTCTAATTTCAAGACATCGTTGTTTATGTTGAGCATTTTTACTAATTTTAACAGAATACAACTAATTCTAGTACATTATAGCTAATTTTAGCACATCATTGCGAATTTCAACTCATTGATAATTTTATCACCTTATTAGTTTTAACACTTTTTCGCTAATTTAGCATTGTTTATTTTGAGTATTTTGCTCATTTTAGCACAATAATCTAATTTTACTACATTATTAATTTTAGCACATGATTGCTGATTTTATCACATTATTAGTTTTAACACTTTTTGCTAATTTAGCACATCAATCTTTATTTTTAGCCTTTTGCTCATTTTAGCACATTAATCTAATTTTAGTACATTGTTGTAACTTTAGCACATTACTTCTAATTTTAGCACAACTCTGCTAATTTTATCCCGCTATTGCTAATTTTACCAAATCACTGCTAATTATCTTCAAACTAAAAAATAATTTAAAATAATTCTCAATTTTGAACATTTAAAAAACCTTACTATCCCAGAAGACTTTTTCACAAGTTGTTAATTAGTAACGTCATTAAAAATTATGGTACTTTGAAACAAGTTTTGGGAATCGAACGCTGATCAAGCGTAAATAACACGGCGCTCGATTCCATCGCGGAATCGCGTCGATTAACGTTGCCCTGAAATTAACTAAATAAGGTATGCATGTAAACGCGTTAACCAAGCTCCGAGCCAATTTCAATTGGTCCATTTAGTCGGGCAGAGTCAATTGAATTCTACAACCAACAGCGTACACCCAGTTTCGCTCGCGCGCTGTTCTATGTTGTAATTTGCGCGAAGCATGCGACTGTTCTTGCGCGATGATGCTCATCCGACCGACTAACGATCGGCAATTGTGAGCGGCGATCGAGATTTGCCCGAATTTCGCGAGATACACGAAACGGATCGTCTTAAAATGCGCGAACTCCTTCGAGTGGAATTTTTGCACAAAAAATTGTTGAATGAGGGGAAATAAAAAAATAAAAGAAATTCGGAAAAATGATAATAGAAAAAAATGGTAAAAATTGCTAAAAATGGAAATGATTATGATTTTGCTAAAAGTTTACTAAAAGTTTGTGAAGCCTATTGGCACTTCAATAAAAATGTATTTTTTAATAAACAATTTACTAATAATTTATGAAAATTGAGTAATTTACTAAAAACTTTTAACTTATTATAAAGACCAGTAATTTTATTACTATCTTAAACCTAAGTTATCCGTAAACAGTGATCTGCTCAGTTTTAAATCAGACATAGAAATTACGTTGCCAAAACTGAAACATTCCTAAACGTACAATAAAATGCCACAAATAATAACTCCGATTCTGAAACCCTAATAAAATACTCAATCAAAACGAAGACAAGAACATTCTTCAAAAGCTAAAATAAAAAAATCGTAACTCAGAAAAACTTCCATTCTCGCATTTCCACTGAAAAAATTGCATCATTTCAGAAAAAAACCTCTCCGCCATCCACTCATGGACCAACTCCACCGGACTGAGTCTCATAGTCGGAATCCCCATCTCCAACCCCCTCAGCGAGGCCAATTTCAAAACCGTGGAAAAATGCGTCGAGTTCCTTCGGAGCCTCAACCCAAACCTCGGCTGGCAGCTGGGATACGGTAAACCACCCCTCTTCCACCCGAAACCCCCAAAAAACCTCCAAAAAACCTCCAGAAAACCAAAAAACGACTTTAATCACCCGAAACCCCCCAAAAAACCTCCAAAAAACCTCCAGAAAACCAAAAAACGACTTTAATCAACTCATTGATCCGAAGCGCCACCTAATCCAACGCGTAATCCCTTCGACCGTCGCATTTACGAGGGAATTCAATCAAAATTTATTGCAGAGTGTCAGAGCCGCTGCAATATACCCGCGGAAGATTTAGGGAAGGCCGTAATACGTTTGCGCGGCGGCGATGCGGGGCATTCGAACGGCATCATCGTCGGGCCAGATGTGGTGGCATACTCCACCGCGCAGCAGCGCCGCTTCCTGCGGGGTTATTTGAATGCGACGGAAACTGCGCTTACGGCAGTAACCTGGCATCCGTAAGTGAGCGCCGAGTCCTTCTTTTTCGTTTCGCCTCGTCAAATTTGAATTTCACCGCCCAGCCAAATCCGAATCCCAAAATATCGACGTCGACCGCGTTACTTTCGTCGCTTCCAAGTCTCATTTCATTTATTCGATGTCATAATCATTTATTTACGTTTAAAAAAATGTAAACAGCGATTTGTTTACGATTAAAACGAATGTAAACAGAGCATTGTTTACATTCAAGAAATATGTAAACAAATATTTGTTTACGTTTTAAACTAATGTAAACAGAGCTTTGTTTACATTTTAAACTGAGGTCAAAGCTTTGTTTACATTTTAAACTAATGTAAACAATGTTTTGTTTACGTTTTAAACAAATGTAAATAAAGCTTTGTTTACGTTTCAGAAGTATGTAAACAAAATGTGTTTAGGTTTGTTACAAACAAAAACAATTCAGAAAACATAAAAAAGGTTTGAAGAACATAAGCGAAGATTTGTTTATGTTATTGAAACAACTGTAAAGAGAGTTTTGTTTACATTCGAGAAGTATATAAACAAAAATATTCAATTTGTTTTCATTTGTTCCTAAGACATTTGTTTACATTCTGCAAATGTAAACAAATCATTGTTTACATCAAATTATTGCGTGTACAGAAAATGACCTTTACATGAAATGTATACAAATAATCATTTTTCACATTGAAAAGCAAAGTAAACAAAGATGACTCAAAAACGAGTTAATCAAAGTTATGCTTTCAAGCAAAGCGAGTAAGAAACGATCAGTTTACATACACAGAGCACACATACGAACAGATTTGATTACATTAAAAATGATACCGCGATAGATTAATTCACATTCAACACATGTAAACATAGGGATATTGACAAATAGTAAACAGAGGTATGTTGATATTAGAAAGTTCATCGCGGTAGGTATGTTTGCATTAAAAAAACGTCATGTAAACGAACGTTTCTTGACAAATAGTATGTAATCAGAGGTACATTTAGGTAAAGATAAAACGTAAACAAAGGTTTGTTTACGCGCAGAGTGCTTCGCGTCTCGTGACGCATTCCGGCGCATAAATAATCATCTTTCGTTGAAACCCGTGTTTGTTCGAGGCTAAATAAAATCAGATTCGAGATCACTTTGATTAAGAAAATCGGGCCAACTTAATACATGCGCGCGATTTTAATTTAAACATTTCCGGAAGGTCTTGACGTAGCGGGACAAAGCGCGTTCCCGGGATTCCGGAATTCGAATTGCCGAGCGCGGAAAAAATGCGCAATTAAGGCGAGGCGAAACGCGTTTATTACTACATTAGGGAGTTTCCAATTAATTCTCGTGTAATGTATAATTACTCTTACATATTTCATCCGAAAATATGTTAATTTACAAATCCTCGTTAACATTCTTTTGATCGAGAACAAAGCTTGGTTTTTGTTCTTTGTGAACGTAAATAATACTCTGTTTACCTCATTCGTCAATGTAAACAAACCTTTGTTTATATTTCTAAAGTAAACAAAGCTTTGTTTACATGTCAAACGAGAGAAACCTTCGAAGGTAAGCAAGTCTTTATTTACATTTTATACGAAAGTAAACAAATCTTTGTTTACATTTGATACGAAAGTAAATAAACCTTTGTTTACATCGCAAACGAAATTAAACAATTTTTTTTTGTTTCAAACCTTTGTTTACATTTCAATCGAATGAAAACAAATCTTTATTTACATTTGATACGAAAGTAAATAAACCTTTGTTTACATCGCAATCGAAATTAAACAAATTTTTTTGTTGCAAATCTTTGTTTACATTTCAATCGAATGTAAACAAATCTTTGTTTACATTTCAATCGAATGTAAACAAATCTTTGTTTACATTTCAATCGAATGTAAACAAATCTTTGTTTACATTTTTTGTAAACAGTAATAAAAAATTTGATCACGTGATCGTTTTCGCGCAAATATAGAAATTCGGCGTTCCACATTCGGTGATTCGACCTCGGCGAAAATTGTTGCGATTGACGTCGCGCGACCGATTCGACTGGCCAAGATGTCCGACACAAAGCGCTCTGACCCGCATTCGGTCTTATCGCCGACGATGCGGGCCACCGCTGAACAAACGCAGGGCTAATCTGTCCGTGGCTGCCAAAACGATCGCTCGGTTGAATTAAGTTTGTTTAATTGGATCGCGGAAGGTATCGGGGTCGACGGCGTTCACATGTCAGTCGATTTATCGGACCGAAATTTCGGGATTTGGACGAACTGCGGCTGACAAACAGCCGAAATGTATTTATGCCTTTTTTATGTCGATTTATGTTATTATTAGTATCACACGTCGAAAGACGTGTGATACTATTTTGGAATGTGCACAGACATTTTATAATATGTTCATATGTATGTCAAGATATGTTCGTGCATGTTTGACAAATAATAATAATAACTTTTGGCATAAGGTCGACATAATATTGACATACGCACACATATGTATACTTTTTTACATCCTTGGAGATTATGTCAGAATGTTAAACTGTGGAAATGAAGTTGACATAATGTTAACACACAATTCACAGTATGTCAACATAATTGTAGCACACAGTTCACATTATGCTGACATAAATTTGGCATAACATCGCTGTAAATGGCACAAAATCTACATAACTATCTAATTCATACAAATATATTCTAATCTGAGAAACTAATAAAAAAGTCGACATAACTCGGACATAACCTTGGCATAAACGCGACACAACATTGACATATGTCCATTTCAGTTTCTATAACCTATATACGGTATATATTTTGGTTAATATGTTTAACCAAATACATATAAAGTTATGTATACCGACATATTCACTATAATTAAAGCATTTATTAATTATAATACAGGAACCTTGCCGCGATAACGATTAAACGAAACAAGGTGACGATGCATTATGAGAGTTTAGAGTCAGACAAGGAGGAGCTGTTCAAAGTGATCGGGCCTTGGGCTGGAAGGAAGCAACTTTGGATAGGTAATTTGGATTAAGTTTCGTTGAACGTTGAATGCCAATTAGCCGGCTCAATTTCGTGAGAAAGAAGCTGCGTGAGCGAAATTATATGGAGAGGCGAACTTTGAGTTGAGAATGGTTTTGATTTGGAAAAGATTTGACAGTTTTGGGATTTCGTTGCAGCCGAATCGAAACCGGAAGAGAGCAAGGACGAGCACTTCGGGGCTATCATTTGGACCAGACGACTTGGCGTCGCGGCGAAAATCGGAGCCAGCGTGATTATGCGGCAATTGACGAGTTCTGCCATTTTCGAACCGACGCCGGTAAAAGGACGAAAAAACAAAAATTTATTAAACAATAATTCGTAAAATAAACAAATCTTGTTTATTAGTAAAATAAACAAATTGTTTAAACAAATTTAAACAATAATTTGTTTAAATTATTGTTTAAACAAATTTAAACAATAATTTGTTTAAATTA
>JABFPB010000778.1:0-31898 GCA_022817645.1 Ceratoteleas bidentatus
CTAATAAAACTAACGAAACTAACAAAACTAACGAAACTAACAAAACTTTTTTAACAAAAAAATTGACGAAACTAAATTTTGAAAATTTAAAGAATTTTCAAAAAAGACTACTTTTTACAATCCTTCCAACACTTAAGTTTGTACTCATAGGATTTTTCAATTTAAGACATTTTACCTCAAAAACTCAAAAAATACTTCCTCCAAATTTAACCGAAAATCCCCATTTTATCAAAACACTCCTTAATTTCATCCTAACCACCTGGTCCACTAAGCTCCCTTTGTCCCCCCCCCCTAATGAAGAAATTGATCCGACTAAGCATTGCCGCTTAGAGTCGAGCGTTTTCGGCGCCGTAAAATCGAACGGCGCGACCGTCCGGTGGGCCGTTTAGCTGGGCGTCACGCGAGCCGCCTATAAAACGCAGCCCGAGGCATATCTGGCGGCTTCTTTACGGACGGCATAAACAGAAACGCCGGACTAGAAAACGCGATCTCAGTGCGCACAGGTGCTCGTTTTTCGTCGGCCCGGGGTGCCGCGCGACGTTTACACGTTCCTGGAAAAAGCCGCACAAGCGCAATCCGATATGCGCCGCATAAACGCCGCGCGCGATTTACGCCAAGATCATCTTCGGGCCGGGCCGTACATGTGCGGGTACGCACACGCAGACGCGAAAAACACGCACGACGCGGAGTTACCGGATACCCGGCGCGGCGTTTTCAATGCGACCGGCCATTTTGACTGAGAAATTGCGCGCGCAAATGTTTATTCGCGACGACAAGTGGACGTTTGCTCGGCGCCAGCGGAATTTACCTTTAGTGCCGGCGCGCGCAATTTTTTTACCAGACGGAACGAGTCTGGTAAGGGATCGCGAGCTGCACGAATTCGCCGATCGGGAAAAGCAAACAGGTTTTTGGCGAGTCTAATTGGAGTTCTTAGCCTTCGCTAGGATCCGTTCGGTGGTTTTGAGTGATGCGCTGAGATTTTGCACTTAACGATTTGGATGTTGAAATTGGGTAGAAGAGGATAGGAGCTGTATGATAAATTGACGATGTGGTGAACATTTATTCGTTTGTACGAAGAGAAAAATGTGCAGTACATCGTGTCGTATCCTTTTTGGACAAAATTAGTATAACTTCAAAGCACTTTTCCTAGACGATATGGTAAATTCATCGAGACGTTCTATGAAAATTATTTATATCATGAATAATCTCCTTTGAAGGTAAAGAATTTGTTAAAACAAGATACGATATGTCACGATTTCTATATGACAATGTAACATTTACTGAAATTCTAGTAATTTGTTTAAGAATATTTTTCTCCGTAAATACGAATATTGCACATTATGATGTCAGATGGGGTAACACAAATTATGTTCATTTTTGTATCATCTATCTATAAACGTTCTAAAAGTTGTTATTGCACAAATTTAAACTCCTAAATTTAGCATACATTCATAGTATTAAAACATAGTTAAACAATAGCTTAAATTTTTTTCTATCCTATGCTTTCCTATGATACCATATATCCATTTCTAACTGTCATCATAACAGGTTTATGAGGGATGATCAGTTTAGGGAGAAAACAAGAACAAGATTTGAGATAAAAACGAATGGTGTGAGCCCTTTGTTTTCAATTTGAGCGTGTTTGACGATACGCTGCGAAAGCAGATGATTATCTCGTAACCCGCAGCTGTATGAAGAAGCTCGCGGGATAAGCATCTATCTAACCGGCGCAGGCCGTTGAAGTTATCTCGATTGGGCTTATTGTGACGGATTTCGATTGGAGCGCGATTTTCCGCGACAAAGTATCGTCGGCGATCTAATTATGCTAATTCGCGTGGACGATCGATCGAGAGAGAGGGGCACGTTTTTGCTTTTGTTCGCGCGGGGCACTAATGCCCGTTAATAAACATCCGCCAGGCGATAATTAAAAACGAAGGTGTCAAAGAAAAAGGAGAGCGCCGTAACAGTGTTAATTACCGTGATGCTCGCCACAATAGCCGGCAGCCAAAGAACTCGACCATTACACCCCGGTTCGGCCTGTTTTGCATACTTTTTCCTTTCGCTGCTAATTCCATTGTCAGCGCCGCTTCTGTTTCTTTGGCGAAACTAATATTATCGTTCGACAAAAAGTTCGAACAGAGAGACACAATGTCAAAGATTATATTTATACCATTTTCGTAAATATAAACAAATAAATCACTTCAAAACAGTAGCGATGATATACTTTTGTTTTGTTTTGATGTTTGCTTATGTTTAGAGTTTCGTTTGTTTATATTTTTGTTTATATTTACATCTTTGTTTTGTTATGATGTTTGTTTATGTTCAGTTTCGTTTCTGTTTGTGTTTGTGGTTTGCGGGTATATTTTTTCGACATTGTTTTTATGATTATATTTTTGTTTGTGTATGAATTTTTGTTTTCTTTTCATTTGTATTTGTTTATGTTTAAGTTTATATTCTTGTTTAAATTTTATCGATGTCTGTTTAGGACTAACGATGTATAATGTATGAATGGTATCGCGACTGATTTCACCAGTTTTTCCTTGTCGCGACGACTGTTCATGGGTCAAAGAAAAACGGGAAAAAATCGTCCCGACAGCATCGCGGAAAAATGTTACCGAAAAGTTGCAAGAAAATGGGGTAAACGGTCGCGCTGTTCTGCTAGGCATTCCGTAGTTTTTGCGCGGCTAATGGCTGCGCTCGTCGCATCAATTAGCCGGGGGGAAGGACGAACGAAAAGGGAAAAAATTGCGTAAAAGGCAATTCACACGGGTAAAACACTCGAATATCGACAGTTAGATGCACGATCGACGCGATCGCGTTCCGAGAAAAATATCGCCGCGCACACACGTGCAGTCATGTGAGGCATTACCTGGGAATATCTGGGAGAAGAAATCATTATTAATCTTCGAGAAATTTTCTCCGTGGAAAACGTAGAGCCGCGATTCATTTTACGCGCAAATCATCTTTCGGATACGTTTAGACGTACACATATACATATGTACAGACACTCATACAGCAACAAAAGTTTTAAGAAAACAGCTTGAGAGACAGCTTTCGACACGTTTAATCATTTAATTTCTCGTCGAAACTCGCGCACTTTTTACTTCGGACCCATCTCGGCGCCTAATTGCACCAATCCGCGAGTTTATGTAACTCGCGCAGAAAGCCACAACTCTGATTTATTGTTACTCGACATTGGCGAATTTATTGCGCGTAATGACGCTCGTTTTGATAGGTTTCGAATTCGAATCGACAAAAACGGCTATTAAACAATGGATTCCGAGGTTGCGTCACCGATTTTCCGCGGATGGCTTTCTCTTCGGAAAACCACTCTTGCGAAAATTGTCGCGAAAAATCGCGGATTAGCGGCTCGAGATCAGTTTCGCGTCGCTATGATTAATCCGGCGAAATGCGTATCGGGAATCAGGTCGAATTATTCGATCTGCTCGGGATATTTGATCCATCTCGGGAAATAATCCCGGTATTATCGAGAGTTTACTAAGGCGTGTCAAATATTGAATACCACTTTGCACCATTATGGCGATAGTGGCAGCCGTTGGGGGAATATTAAATAATTTTGTTATCGACCATAAATTCGTGTTATGCATCGCACAAGTGGCAGAAACGATGTCAGATTAAACTCGTAGGAAGTGCATTGATAAAAGTGTTGAATTTGTATGGGAAGTCATCTAATTGAATGGCATTAAAACTGTACATTTTAATTGAATGTAATTGAGCATTGTAATAACCAAGTGGAAACTATGAAATTATAATTGAATGTGGATAGCGTAACAATGTTGACAATTGCAACGACGAGACAAAGCGGCGAATGAACGTAACTCATTCAAGCAATGACATTTCGCTTGCAAGAAAAGTGACGCTCGAAGAGGGCATAAATTGACTTTTATGTATTCGCGACTAATAAACTGACGCCAAAATACAATTATGGAAATTTCTTGCGTGTGGACATATTTTTAATCCTGATTTATCGCACATGTTTAATTGTTCGCTTCTGCGAACAATACTTTTGGATCTAGTTGGGCGATCTGTAAAAGTGTCGCGTATCCGAGTTATTGCTTATTAATAATAGCGTCGTGTTTCGCACGATGCCTTTTGGTAACTCGAGTCTTTTTGTACACTCATTGAGAAAAGTCATATGTCGAATCGAAAGCAACAAGTGTTTCAGATTTTATTCCAAGTTGAAGAACTATATTGCTAAGGCACTTAACTTTATGCAAAAACACTTCATATAAAAAGTAGTCATTATTTCAAATCAGTCTATTCTAAATGAAAAGAAGTACTTTCTGCAAAACCAGAAGTCATAAACGTTTCGCTGAACTTATTGCCATTGAACTTAATCCCTCAAAAATGTTGAACACAATTATCGCTGCTGATTAACATTCAAATTCCCCTAATCACTTGTTCCGCGGTTGAAATTTGCCTAATTGCGCGGCGCATGATTTCTAAACTTAATCCCCGATGGGGAATAAAATAAATAAATGTAATAATGGCATACGGAAACATTTCTCGTGGAAAAGGTTTACGACGCGGCGTGGTAATAGTTTCCCTGATTGGCCTGCAACCCGCAAAATTATTACGCTCCCCGGTTAAACGTTTGCGTTTTTCGTTTTCTCTCTCGTGCGTGTTTAGGAGGACTTTAATAAGCGGACAAAAGTTGTAGCGAAAATTACCATACGAATCCGGTAACTTCAACAACGTTGCAAACACCCAGTCGCAATCCGTGAAGGGATGACTTGCAAAGTCATTCCAAATTATCTTTCTCAGCGAAACCGTCGGACGGTTTGCGAAAATATCAAGAAAAAAAATTGATCGATGAAACGAAAAAGTGTCGTTTCAAAGTGCATTTTGCCGTAGCCTGACGGCTTCCTTGACAAATGAAAAAAACAGCCGAAGAAAAGGTGCGACGTTTTTCTGCAGTCGCCCTTTTCTTTCTTCTCGGCTGGCATTCGGTTTCGACACATCGCGCTCGCGGTGGTGCTGCATTCAAACGTGGATCACGATAATCGTACCATATACATTTAACGAAGCCACGATGAGCCATTTGAAACTACTTTCGCGAGCCATTATGCACATTAATGCCGGCTACTTTCAAGCTTGTTAGGAGAAGTTACAGGCGAAGTGACTGCTTTTTTTTCATCGCGTGCGCGGAGACATTTCGCATGCGGATGTTTAATTAGCGTTTTTATTTCGAAACGACGGTGTCGATTGACAGCCATTACGATACTCGGTGACGAATTTATGAAAAACCGACGACAGTCATCGGTCACTTCTTCCCCTCCAATCTAATGGCAAAACGGTACGCTCCACTCGAGGCTATCCCGGTTGGCTCGAGTTTCACGCGAAACGTTCCCAAGACATCCAACTTTTTGCAATACTTTTATCAATCCAGCAATCCCATCTCTGAATGAATTACGCAACTCCTCTGATTAATCATGGACGAAGTGCATTTCCTCCGGGCATTTTCAGATCGCCACTGATGGCCAGATGCGCATCGATTATAATTTCCTCTGCTGATTGAAATGAGCCAATCGCGGTGCCGCGCAAACGCGCATCCTTCGAAATTCCGCGATTTCTGCGCGCCGACGCACCGATACGAACGAGGAAGCGCAAGCGATGACCCTAAATTGCTGCAAGCATCCTGCAATTTCGAGCTTAATAGTTGCGTTCGTTCAATTATCCATGACCACCGCGGAGCGCGCCATGGCTATCTCCCTTCCGCCTGTTCTGAGCCTTTCTCAGGAACCGGCGAATTCCGCGACTGTGAGAAGGACCCGTGTTCAGGCGCCTATATCCAGATCCCAAGCCTGGCGCTGCGACACCGAGTTATTGTATGGTAATGATCGAATTCGACTGCCAATTTGCGTTCGGACGGTATAATTGCTTTGTCTGCGGCCGCATCGTGCGAACTGGTTGTGGATTATGATGTTGGGCGGTTGAACAAGGGATTTGTGCTGTTTGGTTCAATTTGCGATGGAAATCGCGGGGTGTATGTAGCTGCCGGAGAGGATGTACAAAATGCCTTTGTTTGGGTATTATTCACTTAGTGAGGTTCAGGTTTTGTCTATCGGATTGAGGTGAATCACCTGCGGATGAGAACATTCAGTGAAGATAATCTCACTGGCTAGATCATAATAGTTTTACCCTTTAAATGGCTGGAGATGGAGGTGTGGGATTCTAATATTTACATGGGTTGTTGTATCATCTGTGCAGGAGAAGGGTATTTATGTAAAAGGTAATTCCAGGAGGTCCAACCATCCATCTAGAGGTCCAACCATCTAGTGTTTCTAACCACCTGTCTGGTCATCTTAACCATATATCTGATAATCCCAGCCATCGCTTTTAGGAGTTTAATCACCTAGCTGGTAATCCTAAGTATATCGCTGGTATTCTTCAAGATTTAGATAGGATATTCAACCTCCACTTCCGGCACAAAACTTTTGGTGCACCTAACCATACATCTGGTAATTCTAACCAACTTCCTCCTAATCCTAATCATATTTCTCTGAAATCAAACCATCCATCTACTGATTCCAACTCTCTATCTGGTCCCAACCATCTGCCTCACCATTTCCACCATCTTGACAGGTTCTCCAACTCAACATCCTCCACTCCTCAATCTCCAAAACCTTCTTCCCTTCCCCAAACCCTGATTTCCTCCACTAATTTTCCGGAGACTTCAACGCTTCAACCCAAAAAGCGACTTCAACGCCGGAAAGCTCGTCAGCGGTATTCCGTCCGTTCCCAAGCCTCGCAAAAAGCACCGTTCCCATTGATCCCGGTCGCTAACGATCCTCCTAGCCGCGGCGCCCGAATTAGCACACAAAGCGCGGCAAAAAGCGGCCGC
Organism: Ceratoteleas bidentatus; assembly: GCA_022817645.1. Lineage (NCBI taxonomy): Eukaryota > Metazoa > Arthropoda > Insecta > Hymenoptera > Scelionidae > Ceratoteleas > Ceratoteleas bidentatus. The sequence goes on from JABFPB010000778.1 coordinate 6,866, forward strand.
GCTCTACCCATACCTGTATAAGGTGTGCCAGGAACAGGACGTAGGCGACGGTCGGCCTCATGGCTTCCCTCGGGAATCCCGCGACTACCGCATCACCACTCGCCGGCACTCAACGTATCAATCACTGCACCCCCTCAACCACCTGCACATCCACCTGTACCAACGAAATCCAATGCGCACATCCAACTGGAACGCTCACTGTTCACAAATTTTTTCGCGATTCACGATCACTCGCCGATCCGCGGCGTGCGCGAACAGTTCGGTCCGTCACAGGCCCATGCCTGGGGATGAGCGGTGCGTGTGTCCGTGAGCGGCGCCGCAAGTACGAAGAGGTGCAAGGGAAACGGGTTGCGCGTCTCTCTGGGCGCAGCGCACACACGCAGGGTACAAGCGAGACGGTTGCTCCGGGGATACTGAGCCGAAGCCGCGGGCCGGCCTCCGGGGCTCCCCCCTTTCGGCCGCCGAGCCCCCCGCTCCCCCCGCGGCCCGCTGCCCCACCAGGGGAGAGGAGCGAGCCGGGGGGAGGGTGACCCTCGACCCTCCGCGTCCCCGGACGGGAGTGAAGGAGAGACGGAGAGAGAGCCTGAGAGAGAGGGTGAGAGGCAGAGTGCTTCCCGTGGTCTATTCCCGCGGAGAGGCCGACTTGTCACACGGGCCGACAATTTGCTTTTCGGTCCGGCAGGGCGGCCCGCAAATTGCACCTTTCCGCTGTTCACTTCATTGATTGGGCTAATCAAATCGAGGACCAGTTTCGGGGGCTTAGTTCGGCTCAAGTGGTTTGCCACCGAGGAAAGATGGATGGAAGAGGATTTGTGGGGGGCAAGACAAGACCCAGTGCCAGACAGTTCAAGGTGGATTAGGTGTAAGAAGATTTTTGGGTTTAGGGATATTGTTGGTGTAGGTGTACTTCGATCTGAGGTTAAATTTGGAGAATGATAAGAGTCGTAGCGTTACATGACGGGGCTATCTTACGGAATTATAGTACAGATATTTTTAAAGTTACTTAAAAAATAAGAGGTTATTCCGGAAGATTCGGAAGGTTCTTTAGGGACCTCTGTAGTAACCGCAGCAGAGGAAACTACAGTGTTAATAGTAACCATAGATGAAAACGACAGGTAGGTAAAAAATTACAGTAACCATAGGTTAAAGTTACCAGAGTACGTCCTGTTTGACAAGATTCCGTAGTTACTACATAAAAGACTTATAGTTAATACATTTTAAAGTTACTATAGTTACTATTATACTTATACTTGTAACTATATTCACTACATTACATTTGAAACTGACACTCTCCGTAAATTGAGTTTTGGTAGAGGACATACGATGGAAGATGCAGTATCTTACAGTTGAGCAACAATGGAAGAAGTGTTCCATTACAACTTTTGGAAGCGTGACCATTACAACTTTAGTTCGAACATTTACTGTAAGTACCACTGTAGGTAGAGTTACTTCTAGTAACTACCCTGATGGAACTGGATATATATTATACATATATTAGACGGAAATTCATACATTAAATAGATATATACAATATACGTATATTATACATATATTAGATATATATACAATTTATGTTCTATCAAGGTATTGTTTTTGTCGTAACAACTATTCTGCCACTGTGGTACTCACCAATAATTACTTGAGTCACCACAGGACTTTTGTTAAAGATCCCTTTTTATGGTAAGGGTAAACTTCTTGTTTGTGCTCTTCTTTTATTTATGTTTGAATGTTTTTTGATATTTTTCCATAGAATTAAGATTTACTAACATTGGGAAAATTGTTTGTTCAATAGCAAAACACTTGTAAGTGTAAACAAGAAACATTTGGGCATATTCTACGAAAACAAAATAAGTGTTTCAATCGAAACTAAAAATGCTACGATAGTATTCTTCAACGAATAATTGTTTTATTACAGTAAGTAGTATGCTTTTTGAACATTATCTTTGTAAGGATCAAGAAAAAAGTATGAGGATTTATCTACATTAATGTGTTAAAGTTTTAGATGTTAATAAGAAGTCTTAGAAACGATATTCAATTTAATGTAAATCATTGGAGTCTCATATCAATGACGTACATTAAAATTAGTGTAAAAATACTGAATCTTCGGTGCTGTGATGATAGTACCTGATAATAATTTTCACCGTAATGCATAAATGTTGTAAATTCCTTATGAAGATTGTTAACTACCTATATTTAGAGAAAAATTTTAGTACGTACAAATACATTCCTTTTACATTGGCTAAACAAATCATTTACATTAAATTAAATACGTAGTAAAATTCACACGTATTAAAACATAAGAATTACAATCCATGTTTATGAAATTGTTATAATAAACGTGTATATGCAATTTATATATAAAACCATTTATGTAGATCAGATCAAATCGTCTGAGAAAACGCGTTGACTCTAACAGGAGCCAAACATTTTTTTTAATAATACCAAAACTGATATCTTTCCTATCATCAAACCTATAAAGCTTATTCAATCTGCCAGCAAGAATAACACTTGCAGCGCTGCTCTCATCAAAATGTTTATTTAAAAATGTCACAGTGATGAAACTAGCCGCGGCAATGAAAGTCTTGCACGCAACCATACTGTAATATACCTACATTTCCAGTTACGTTACGCTTCTGCATTATGTTTACGAGAAGTAAAACTACAGTTATTCTAACTTAAAAACGATATTAGCTCGGTTGATTTAAGAAAACAAACATTTTGCGAAATGGAACCTGTACATTTATTGGGCTGTAACAATTTTAAAATTAGCAATAATGCTTCCTGTCGAAATATTATCGTAAAGTATATACTGGGGAAGCCTCCACATCTTTTCTCCAAATTGCCCAAATTGGAAAACGAAGAAGCCACAAACAAAAATTTGTGTCTATTACGGTCCAAAATTTATTGGCAAATAAATTTTGTCCAAAATTTTCAGCATTAAAATTAGTTTTTCATCATATTATAATATTTAAACGCATAATTTTCACATATGATGTCAATTTTCACATTTTTTCTCGACATTTTGACAAAAATAATAACCTATAATATTACACAGAGGGTAAAATTGCATCAAAAAGTGCTATATTTTATAGTAATTCGAGGACGAAGCTTCCGAAACAGTATAAACTACTATATTTTGTAGTAAACTATGATAAATTCCAAGTAAAAACTGCTTTCACGCAAGGTCAAATAAGGCTGTAAACAAATGACGCGCTGATTCAAACAAAAGAAAGATCGAATGCTTCGAATGTCAACAGCGTCGGCGGTGAAGGTAAAGGCTGTAAACCTCAAGATCGCGGGTTCGAGACTCTGTGGGAAAATGTTTTTTTTAAGAAATAGAATTTGCGTTTACTATAAAAATTAAAAATATAGTTATTTGAACTGAAAATAATGCGAGAAAATTATGAGAAATGCATGTATCAAATACTAAGAGAGGAAGCTTCGTCTTCGTAATTCTATTTAATATAATAATAATTAAGAGAACTTTTCTCTCCGTGTAGACAAGCATAAAAGGTATAGAACATCCTTAATCCTCTTCCCCCTTTGCTTCAACTTTCGTTCCGATCGATGTACAATGCAACCGCATAGTAAATTGAAAAAATGATACTAATAGCAGAGTTGTCGAAAAAGCCTCGCCATAAAGTATCTCGCCGAAAATAACAGTTCATTTGCACGTCTAATAAGCTTCTTAAACGCGAATAAAGCGCTGCTCGCAGTATCCCGATTAACCGAGCTTGTTACAATGTTTCATTTCCCTCGGGGATGTTCTCTCTGGCATTGCTCGTCACTCCCGACCGGTTATATTTCACACACGTGAATTCACTTGACTGGCGCTTATTTACGTCGCTGCCGATGCTGCCGTTGTATTTATTGTCCGATATAGGCTGGCTTTAATGGGCACTTTATTTGGGTCGTTTTACATGCGAGCAAATAGCGGGACTCGTTTTTGGCGTCGCTTGTACCCCGACCGCGGGACTTGTTGCCGGCGCGCAAACGATCGGATTTTATTTCACGTGCTTTTCAGTTTTATTGGCAGCCTCGTCGGGCGATACTTTGTTGCCCGATGACGCTTCTATGAGAGAGTTATTAAATGTTCAGGGCAATAGTTCTCGCGGTGTATGACTGCGCGCTCTTTACGACGGGGAAAGACAAGGCCGTTATGTTTATTTTGTCGATAATGGCGCCGTTTGAATTGATAACAGTATTCATTAAAATGATAAACTTTTATTCCGCCGCCTTTTTCAACAATAAAGTGCGGGATTTACACGCGCAATAAAAACCGCTTAAACCGTGCGGAATTAAAAATCCCACGATCGCACTTGAGATTGCTCGAACGACAAAGCGGCAACTTTACATTTTCGCGCTTTTGTTTGAACAAGTTGACGAATATCAATTGACTCTGGAGATTCGGCGGAGAAATTCGGTTGATTCACGGTTGAATGGTTTTCCAGGAAATTGTCCGATCTTTCCTCATCCAATTTAGACGATTCGGGACAAATCCGCAGCATACGAATCGAATTAGAAGTCCCGAAGGGCAGAGCCGATAGATCGGGCAAAATTATGTATATTCGGTCGGGAATAAGTTTGGGACGATGAATAATGGATAAGGTCTGTCGCGTGTCCTCTGTCATTATCCGGTGCTTCGAGAGCCACCGCGAGTTATGGCACTTACAATGGCGTGTCATCGAGACTCTTTTTCAAATCCTATTTGTCTTGATGCGATCTACGCAATTGTCTGCCCAATGAATACAATTATCTGTAACGCAATTATCGAACGTGTCATTACTTTTATCTGCTGTTTAAACGGTTTAACACTGTATTTCGTTTGGAATTAATATCATCCAATTAAATACACTTACAAAATTCACTTATTGTAAGTGTATATTCATTGAACCGAAAAGGAATAAGCGCTACATACTGAATATGTGAAGAAATTTCAGTTATTCAATGAGAGTTTTGAAACAGAGGTGTCATTTGTTCAGGAAGTGTCAAAACACACTTATTTCGAATAAGTGTCATTAGATAAGTGTCAATATATTCCTCATTATTCACATAAAGATGGTAGGTAAATTCCCTGCTTTTATTAACAAAGTAAGTAACCGTTCTTTTCAAAGAATCTGCACTTCTCTTATTTGTAGCGACAAGTAGCAAATATAATTTGTTATTTATGAAGTGGGAAATCAGTATATTCACTTTACATAGGGAAGTAAACAAATCTTTTGCTTTTCCAAACTTGTTTTACTAGCTGGATTATCTTAAATTATGATATCGTAATATCATTACACTATCATATCGTTGAGAGTACTCTTTATATTTTTTCCAACATAAGAAAATAGTTTCACTAAAGTTTGCTCAGCAAAAAGAAAAAAGTGCCGAATCCCGCTGATCGTCGCGTGATTTAGACGCAGTTCCGTTCGGTCGCTACATAATTTATGAACCGCCCAAGTGTACTGTAAAAAGTGGGTTTGTTGAATGTTGAATTCGTTTCGATCAAGGTGAAATAATTGCTGACGCGAATGTTGATTAAAACAATCTTCGTCCGACTGATTCAAATTTCGATCGGTGGCAGGTTGAATGCGAAAACATCGGACTATCCTTCTAAGTGATGTTTGAGTATAAAGTATACAGTGAGTCAAACGGCCCTCGATCTAAACCGCGTTTTGGAGAACCGGTCCTGAGTGACATTCGGCCCCTCTGAAAGATCGTACGTTACATTATCGCCGTATGAGTAGAAGTGCCGTGTATTGTCGACGCGCGCAGATTTTATTGGCACTGAATATTGGCCGCAACGGCGATAAATAAGTATAATATAATGCGGACGGGAAAAAATTTTAATTACAGATTAATAAACGCGTTAAATTGAATTCCGCACGAAAATTGATTGCGCGCGTTAAACGTGCCCGGGGTCCGCGTGTCTAACAGAAGAAGTCGGACGCGCGATAATTCAAGCCGTGTTTGGGATTTGAATATTTCATTCGCAATTTAGATAATGTTCATCGAACAACAACGATTAATATTTCGGTACAAGATTCCGACGTTGGCCGAAAATTCTTGAACGCCGGATTCCCGGTAAAAGTGAGCGTTTTAACAAGTAAAAAATCTTATCTCCGATCGGCGATTTCGGAATTATTCAATGCCGAATCGGGTTCATTGTGTCTATCCACAATTTAGGGATGTCGTTTATGGAAAGACGAGACTTAAACTATTTTATACGTTTTTCGGCCGTGTTGTAATCTTTTTATCGATTGCGACGAGCCGCGTCATTAAGGAGTTTTTTTCCTGCGCCTGATTAGCAGATATAAATCTTCGGCGGCGACGAAATTTTTCACATAATTTCGTCGCCTGCGTAATTAGGGGCAGCGCGTTTGATTTAATTAACGGTGGGCCGAGACAAACGGTTTTCGGTTTAAAAACTGTTCATCGTCAAATTTTTATTTGTCTTGGTATCGAAATGACTGCTGCGCAGGAATGCCGTAACGAACAACAGTAAAAATGTCGTCTGAAATTCTGCTGCCGCTTGTCTAGGACAAAAATGTAGCGCAACTTTTTGCGAACGCTGCGCTGCTATTCATAAAACACATTTATGATGATGCTAAAACGTCGTGCGTTTTCACGTAACGGGACGGTTTAATGAGTTTTATTATCGAGCAGCTTTTTCCATTTTTCCAGCTTTATATAGATCGAGTTGCGTTACATTATTTTCTAACGTCCCAGTAAAAATTTAATGCCACTGTAAAATGCCGTCACATAATGGCTCTATAAAAGTAAAAGATCGGCAAACAATTCTGTTATTGAATCAGCGGTTCTCACAGTTTCTTACGCGCAATTTCATCGTGAATTTGTTATGCCTGTTCAATTCCCCCTGATGGATGAACGAGACGAGTAAATTTGAGGAGAATTATCAAGTGTGACCATTAAGTTGATTGATTGCAACATCGGAAATTTGTTCTTACAATAAGACCAGTTTTGCACTTGACCGCAGTCAAATGGAAATACGATATCACATTCTTCTTCCAGATTAAATGTGTTTGTTTTCGAGCGCGATCGGGTGGAAGTAGAACCAGCTTTTAATAAATGGCCCATTTTATGGCGTGCATAAATGAGATGAGTTCTATTTGATTTTAATCGATACGTGTGATGTAGAGTTATATTTCAATCAATCGTAACATCGATCGAAAGGTTTTTAAAGGATTCACCCAACGTCCTAGAAAATCCGTATGGCTTTTACTTCAGACATTATTTATCTTTAATCCTGCAAAAGTCTTCACGAAGTTAATTCAATTTGACATTTAACTTATTCCAAGCATTATACAATCAAATCATAAAGTAATCGCGGAGCATGAAAACGATAATTTAGTGTTTTGACATCGTAAGTATTATAATCGAATCTTATTTTATTAGACGGTGCATTGGAAACCGAGGATCCCATTAACGTGAACAAATTAAATCCGAGTTACGTAAGGGCGATATAAATTCATTCATAATGGCATTTTTTTTGCAGCGATAACGACGACGCGAAATAAAAGATGTTCAATAAGTTCGCAATTAAATTACACAAGCCGGAATATCTAATTTGGTATGCGTTGCTCAATAACAATAGTCATCCTGCGGGCAAGACGGTGAGCGAAGATCGCAGCGAGCGATGCCTGCTCCTTCATCAGAACATGGCGATCAATAGATCAATACCATTTTAGCCGCGTCCCGCTCGCCGGACGGTTTTATTCCTCACGATGGCAGCATTTGATAACGTGGTCCGCACATTTCAGAAATAGACACATCTGCTGGGAAAATTATACGAGACGGGACAACGTGTTCTGATCAAATTCATTATCATGTTAATGAGTTTAGCAAGACGTTTATGCGCTTGGCGGGATATTAATTGCTGAAATATGGCACTAAAATTACAGATTAATGTTGACGTAAAGGTGTCGCCAAGGAAAATCCCGATGTTGGAATTTCAGAAATTAGGAATTTGATTTCGAGGGGTTTGGTGAAAGAGAAACTTGGATGGTTTGTAGGATTTGGGGAGATTCGTAAGAACGTTCAATTTTCTAAACTAATGGATAAAAGTATATTATTACGAGAACAATGAATATTTCAGGAGAATTAAGAAATTCTCCTTAAATACGCAATAATTAGTAGAATGTTAAAATGTACGTTGTCGAACGATCAGGAAATTGTTTTGTAAGTAGTATTAATCCACATTAGGATCGAGGGATGTTGTTGATCATTTTGTTTATAAAGGATATTTGTTTTGTAGGGAAATGTTTTATTTACGCAAGAGCTATTCTGCAATCTTACTCTAATGCAAACATTGCGGTTGTGCAACTTTGTAAATATTCAATATACAATGAGAAGAATTCCGCGTAAAATGACACCGTCTATCGATGGTAACAAATAACAAAAGTTAACTACGGTAATTTGATTCGAGGAAAGTAAATGTTTCATTTATTACAGTGCATTGGTTAGTGTACTGTTATGTGTGCAGAAGCAAAGGCTAATTTATGAACAACTTACAAACAACGTTATTTGTCAATAATACTGTGATTAACCACTTCTTTAAGGTTAAAAATTTGAACTCCAGTAGAACTAACTTATATTGCAACATAAAGTTGCAAAGTTTGAAAGGTGCCTGACGTTGGAACTGTAGGAGCAAACTTAGATCCAAATAAAATACATATTTAGTTCATTTTTATGAACGGTATTACTTGACATTCGAAAAGATGTAGAAAAAATTCTACATAATGGTTGTTAAAATGTTGCAACCTTGTACTCAACTTGTATACAGCAGTATACTATGCAGGCAAATATAAGAAGAACGCTACTTAGAGCTTAAATTACCATGTGAGAATACATTACTTCTTTTAAGACAAGTCTGGTGTAGTAGCTATATTCCTACATTCAATGTAACACTACTTAGTTCCATTTACGCCTGATGATTCCATACTTTCATATCTGAAAACCATTTTCTGTTTAACTAAAACAATTTGCTACAATGGAGTAACAAAAAACTACCATTTTTCCTATGCCATCTTTTTCAAGAAACACATCTCTACGTTCGCCAATAAACATGTTCAAACATGTTCAAAGTTGCTGAATATCTCTTCGAATACTTAAATTCTCGAATTCAAATCAAAACTATCTTCAGCAAAAGATTTTACCATTTATAATGACAATAACATGGTCCCTTTGGACCAATAATAAATAATTATATTATAACCCCTCATCAGTACTATGATAAACATTGCTTACCGTCATAACCGTTCGACGGTAAGCAAGCGAATTTGATTCTTCCAAACAAATATCGCATTTGAAATTTACTAATGTCTACTCAATTTTCCCAGGTAAAAATTTTTCCCAGAAAGTCTCAGTCCAGTTGTACTATTTACAAGTTAGTAACTGCATAGTGGTGTGACGCAGTAACTGAAGTGGCACTACACTGTAAAAAAAGGTACTGTAAAATTCCAGTGAACACTGTAACATTCTAGTGAACACTGTAAAATTCCAGTGAACACTGGAAATATTCTCGTGTGACCACTGGAAAATTACAGTGAATACTGGAATATTCCAATGTAAACTGGAAGTGTTCACTGGAATTTTACAATGTTCACTGGAATTTTACAGTGAAAACGTGAAGCTAGTTTCCAGTATTTTTTACAGTTCAAGTATAAGTTGAGTGCCTAACCAGAAACTAGTTAGTTGAGTTCGACAAGTTCCAGTTATCTAGTTCCTAGATAGAACTATCCAGTACCTAGATGGAAACTGGACAATTAATCTAGACAAGTTTAACTAGTCAGTGCCTCGACAAAACTATAGAAAATTGGACAAAATTGGTCAAATTTTTACTTGGGTTTGGTTCATTGTTCATAACATGAATAATAAATGATCAACAATCTGCAATAAATTACAATCCCTTGTGACATAGGCATGTAGTGCCAAGAAAAAAGTACTAATCTCTAACAATACGAACGTAGTCAACAATCTGAACTGGTGTTTTAGAACACATTTAACATTAAAGAACAAGGAGAAGTTCGCACTCTAAACTAGATTTGTAAGTATTTCAAACAACACTAATTCAGCCCCTTCCCCACCCTACTGCAAAAATTCGGCGTCTAAAACATTTTCGTAAAATAGTGAACAAAAGTCTCTTATTCAGACATTTTTTACAATATTCATACCATAAGTGTCTAAACACCAACAAAGTTCTGTTAATCTAATGTACCAGTCATACCCGCAGACCTACGAGAAAAAAACATCGCGATCACTGTACGACCATAAAGTGATCACATCTCTTTGTAATCACTTTGTGATCCCATTTTTGAAACTTTTGGGATAATTTTGTTATCACTAGACAACTGTGGCTAGGCAATTTTTAGTGATGGTCTCATGATCATTCAGTGAAAATTACTTGCCACTTACTATTCATGATATTTTGGAAATCACAAAATGATCCCAAAAGTCACAAAAACGGGAACTCTTTGTGCTCACATAAAGTGATCCCAAAATTAAAAAAACGGTGCCTTTGTGATCACATAAAGTGATCCCACTTTGTGATCATTTTGTTCATGATCACTAAGTGATCACGAAGTGATGATATTTTTTCTCGAGCTCCCTTCTCCACCTCTCAAAATCCTCCAAAAACTCAATAACTCCCTCTCTCTCTTCACCTCCCCGATTTCCTCTGAATCGTCTTCGCTCGTTCGTTCTTGTCTCTACGAAACGCCGCGTCGGTTCTCGCGGGGCTCTTTCACTTTGGGCTCGGCTGGCAGGCGCAGGCTAGGTAGCCGGGTCTCTCAGCCGAGCGTCGCTCGCTCGGCCGCTGCTGGTGTGTGTCCGTGAGTGATGGTAGGCCGCGCCGCGTGGTGGTACGCCGGGCCTTAGTGGCTGGTCCCTCCTCGCGCCGCAGCAACACACTCGCGCGTTCTACATACTCTTCCTCCTCCTTTTTTCGCGTACGCCCGTCGCTCTGTCCGTCCGACTGCGGGGCCCGAGGCCTCGCGCGCTCGCCAGCGGGCATAGCCGGCTGAGCGCAGGGCCCCCCCGAGGGTCAAGGAACTCCCTCGGGAACAGGTTCACCTCCCCCGCCCACCGCCCGCCCGGCCCCTCCCGTACCCGCGGCCCCGGCTTATTTTCTCTTATTACCTTCGGGCATGTGGAGATCGTGGAGTTACTACGGCACGTAACACGAGGACCGCGAGCGCCGGCGCGCACATCGCGCGTCCTTACCGTCTGGTAATTGCACGTAACTTATTGTATCGGCGAATTCGGCGATCGCAAATGATAGCAAGAAGCAGCGAGAAGAGCGGAGGGGGTTGAGGCCTTTGGTTGAGGCCTGACGTCAAAGGAGGAAAATGGTCGAGCTTCCTAGATTTAGAGCAGTGTTAGAAGAATTTAACTTACGCGTTTAGAAAGAGATAACACTGTGAAAAACTTCACTTCTTCTAACATTTTATAGTAGACACGAAAGGGGTCTCAAAACAAAACGGTTTTACGCAGAAGAAACATCGAAGATGTTTCAATGTCTAAAAAGTAGTCTTTTTTGAAAATTCTTTAAATTTTCAAAATTTAGTTTCGTCAGTTTTTTGTTAAAAAAGTTTTGTTAGTTTCGTTAGTCTTGTTAGATTCGTTAGTTTCGTTAGTTTCGATAGTTTCGTTAGTTTCGTTAGTTTTATTAGATATTTAGAGAGATGGTCAAGGAAGAATTCGTTATCTTGGGGAGGGGGGATAGAGGGCAAAAATAAGATGCTGATCCAGAAGGGAAGACGAAGTTGAATATAAGAGGAAAGGGATGTATCACTGAAATTAAAGATGTTCTTTTTTGGGACAGTATATTAGTGTGTCTCTTAATCTGGTCCGAAGAGAGTATTTGGTATTAGTCTGTCATATATTTACAGTGTAGAATGGAGGAAGATTGGATTGGAATAAGGTCAAGTAATTCGTAGTTGGGTATTGTAGATGTTGCTGAGTGGTAGTCTATGAGGGTTCTGTATCGTTAGTTGGTCGTGTATAATAGAAGCTTGAGTTTATTAGAAGCTTGTTGCTAATTGGTTTTATAGGAAATTATTGTAAATTGGTTGGATATAATGTAAACTAGTCATTCATTAGTTGTTTCTAATAGAAGCTTGTTACGGATTAGTTGGTCCGGAGAGAACGATTTGGGAAAATAATGTGCTGATCAGATGAAATTAAATATTGAATCTACATAGGGAAGAACAAATAAAAGCATTACTTCGAAGGAAAAACATGAAAAAAGATGACAATAATAAGAGTTTTTTAGTGACTAACGTAATCTATCTTACAAATTTTATTTCAGTTGGTTGTTTATTTTCGAGATGGATGAAGTCAAATAACATTTTTCGAGCAAGACGTAAGAGGTGAATGATTCTGGGAAAAGTGAAGCTTTATGGGAAGAAGAGTTTGAATTCAAAGCACGCGATGGCTGATCTGGCTACGCTACTGCATTTGAATGCAAAAATGCATGTCGATACGACCTGAGAAAATTTGTTTAATCTTTTCTGGTTTTCGTGAGGAAAAAAGGAGATTATAAAAGAGGCCCTCAAGGGAATTTACGATGTCAAATGAGAAACATTTTATGATTGCGATTATACATAATTATTCATAATAATTATTCATAATAATTATATAAAATTATTCTATAGTATATATCGAATTTTTTAAATATTACATTACCATTCTGAAATAATAGATTTAAATGTTTCATAACTTTTAATTTCAAGATCGTAAACTAAAAAAAATAATGAAAAAAGTTGTTTCCGAGCGTGTGAAATTGTTAGACCTGCTACTTAAAGTTTCTAGAATAGTGTCCAAAAAATATTTAATGATTATTCTCCCTTACTCTTAGTTCTGCAGTACAACTAACGAGTTTTCATGTTTTCACATTTTTGCGTGTTGGATTCTTCGCGTGTTTACGTTTTCGCATTTAGCGCGCTTGCATTTTTACGTGTTAGTATTTTCACGATTCTTCGTTTTCGTGTTTATTTTGCTTTTTACATTGACGACGAGTTTCTCAATTTGACAAACGAGCGTAAACAAATTTCTCCACAATTTTTTACTCGTAATCCATTTTTCACTTCGTATCTTCAACCGTAGAACATATAGGTTGAATATGTGGTTATAATATAACGATTTCGTAAGGTGTTCTCTCGCCAATTTAGAATTTTACGAGCGATAACTGTTATCACAATAATGTAGCAATTGTAACATATGCCAAGTGTTACGACATGTTTTGACATTACTTTGGTGTTTACTGCCCGGATTATAAAATAAATAAAATTGGATTTCTAGTTTATGATCATTATTTATAAAAATGACAAGGTATACATGAAAGTTAATTAAAATATGAGACTACATGTATAATCATGAATTTGAAAAACGGTTTGGGAAATTGTGTTGCTCTTAAATAATTAAATAAAAATTAAATGTTTATCATTTTCTTGTCGAATTTAAACATCGTTTCTGAAAAGATAAAATTGAAAGAATACCTACAAGATGACAAGTAAACTTCAACTTGCAAATACGCCGTATGTGACCACCGGATTTTACGATCAGCCACAATAATTTCATCCATTTTCACCGCCATAAATATAACTACATTGTAAAAACAGATGTCTGCGGTATATCTATAAAACGCCAAGAAATACGTTCGAATATGGGTACTTCATATACGGTGTTTTCTGTCTTACTTTATTTTAACCTATTTTGACTGCGATAAACCTAATGAGATATTTCATTTTAAAGTTTAGAAGAAATCTCTAAAAAACGCCCTAATACATTTTTAGTGTATTGTCACTTATCATTTATATATTGAATTTCAATCTCAGGACTTGTTCTGTAAGGAATGATGAAGCTTATGCAGAAATACAGTTTTTGTCTTGTTGGATCGTTTTTCGAATCAGATTGTTCGGGAATCAATTTTTACGTCCCGCATGTACTATACAAACTCATCTTTGACAATGATGTATGCATCAAAGATATTGATTAATGGAATTCAGGGGTTTTCTTTTTGGAAATGAATAGTTGCATTAAATACGACTTCATATATTTGTCCATATCTGAATGTGTTTGATAAATTAATTTAATAATAATGTATGTAAATTTACGCGTGAAGTCTTTAATCATTTCTTTATGTATCTTTCGGTGGATGCAGCACAATGAAGTTGAAGTCACATGATAAACGTTATCAAATTCTCGATTAAAAGACTCCATGGCGTCTTAATTAAACTACACGACCAAGTCGAGCAATAGTTACTGTAACATTTCCCGATAGCAGTTGTACTTTTAATTATGATTCATGGAAACAAAAAGTACTCTTCTGCAACCTGTTCCAAATTAGATTAAAGGAGGCTTGAAGTTATAAACCAATTAAAAAGACAAAGCGAAGTTTTTTTCGTCAACATTTTTAGCTCGCAGTAACACCTTCTCGAATTCAACACATTATATTTGATCGCTATCAGATTTATCATTTTTTTATGATCCCTCAAACCGATTGAGATCTAGCTTTCCATCATCGTGTACGCTGTAATAGGATATCCGGTTAAAGGTGTATGCAAATTCCAGTCTCTGATCACGTTGACCTTGTCACTTTCTAATCAGGAAGCTGAGCACGAAGTAGTGACTTATGACCATTCTGATGACCTCTCGTAACATTTGCCGAACTTAAACTGTGGGTTAGAATATATATTTACAACAACAAAGATTTAAGTTCTATTCTATTACATGAGGTTGTAGGAATGTTGTTATAAGGTTTCAGATTTTATAATTCTAACCTTATTTCTTTAATGGTTTCATTCTCGTTGTAAACATTTTCAGAGCTATCAATACATTTCTGTAAAATTTAATTAATCACAAGGCTTCATTTGAAGTAGATTGAAAAATTATCTTTTTGAGTAATTTAAAAAAAATAACATGATTTTTTTTAAATTACTCACATTTTTTAACATTTTTCACTTTTGGGTCTATACAGCTGTGTTCAACATGAGAAATCTTCTACGTAGAATGCAATCTAGACCACGCTTGGTAAGTTTCAAAACGCAGTATAACTTTTCAAGAATAAATTTCGCAAAAACTCTCGGAACATAGTGGTCCTTATTCTCAAATTCAACGATTTCCCACTCCTAAACGCGTCAGTTTAATCAAATTTCATCCAAATTTAACCGGTTTTATTGTAACGAGTCCCATCATTAACCATCTTTTAATTTCTCTCACCAATTACCCTCTAATCCAAAAACTAAAAAACAAAAAAAATTACAAATCCCGATCTTCCGCGACTACCAATTAATTAACTTTAATTAGCAAATGGCAAACACTTGTTCGCATTGTTCGCTGAAATAATTCGAGCGCGGTTTTTCGCGGCTTTGATTTATGCAAGCGGCGCTTCGCGGATCCGCGTATAAGCGCACGAAACGCCGCAGACAAACCCAGTAACGTATGGGACTGGCGGCCGAAGATGCGCGAGTGTACACGCAATGGTGTTTAAGTGGATATTCTTCTATCTTGTCGTGGACTGCCTCTCTCTCGGCCGTTTTGAAAAAACCCGAGGAGTGAGCGCCCGACAGGGACGCAAAGACCGGATACCAGATTCCACCTGTGCCGCTGTCTTCCCTGTCTCGAGGCTGCTTATCTGCTCCGGGCAGCTCTCGAGAGCTCGCCTCTCTCGGCCTCTCGCTCTCGGCTCGCATTCATAACAGTTGCACTTTTACATACGGCGTCGGCCTCTCGATTTCGATCCCTCTATTGCTACATTGATCGCAAATGACCCTCGTTTACATTTACACTTCATTTAATACCGCGCGTCTATTTACATCGCTATTATCCCGTTTATACCACGAATACCGGATTCAATAACCCGGGACGATAAATTCGTTCGAATATCTTGATGCGCCGGCGCATTTTTCGCCGCGCTTCTCGAAACGGAGATTCGGATAAAGTTCATTTTTAGAAACGCTTTATGACACGATAGCATAATTTTGCGCCTTAGTTTGTTCCAGGTGACGGTTGGCTAATAAGGCGCTTGTTTATGAAAAATGGATCGCGATAAAGGGGTTCGCGGATATTTTATCTACATTCCTGCCGAGTCGTACGTAATGTGGGTGTGATTTTCGTGATTGTCGCGATTATGGTTCACGTACGATTTGAATGTAAACCGTTGAGTTTGCGATCTTTCATTTGAGCTAAATTTAGCGCAGATTTAAAACAGGAGCGGATTAGAGGAGAATGTCGGTATAAACAAAACTAAGAAGGTAGCAAAGTGGCGAAGTTGGAAATTTTATAAATTAGCAATACAGAGGACTTTAACATAATAGCAAATTCAGTAAATCAATGGCAATGAAGGAAACAAACAAATTAGCAAAATTCAGCAAATGAGCCAAAATGAGAAATTTTGGCAATTCAACAGTCATTCCCATGAATTATTATGCCTTAAAACCTCAGCGAAGAAAGTACTTAATCACATTAATCGGTGCAATTAAATTATCCCCCATTAATGATACTGCAACTCGAGTTTGATGAACAAACCAGAGACATCGAAGCGAACCGAAAGCGTTTAATTTCGAAAGTCCGTTTCGCACGCGCAAAAACGAAAAGCGCGATCGCAAAATAAAAATACAATAACCGCCGATAATCGTCATCGCAAAAACGCGATTATATATGATTGCATTTAAATACCTTCGCGGAAGATAGTGATCATAGAACGATGACAAATACTAAGGATGTACGGTCGGCTCGTTTCTTCGCCGTAATATGCTCAGCTTGCGCGTCCGGAAAAAGCGTGCTCGCGCAATGCCGTATTTACGGTAAATATACATTATAAACTGCCGTAATTATTATCGAACGTTTGTTATTTAAAATCTTGATATATCGGCGGATCGTGCGAAATTGAATTTCAGTTTGTTCTAGGCTGCCGCGGCGGACTTTTTGTCGCCGCGCTGGAATTTTCTGCGCGAATGCCGTACGTGTTATTTATCGTTGCCTCGGCGTTCGCGCACGAAAAAAATCCGATAAATTTGCATTCATCGCGACGCCTCTAATTAGTCAACAACAATTGTCCGCGTTAATCCGTGACTTTTTCGCGCGCGCGTTTGTCGTCGTTTCGCCGCCCCAGCGGCGATTAATCGGGCCTCCGGAAAATTAATCGCGGCAAATTAAATAATCGGCGATTCGTACGCAATGAATCGCGCACAAGCACTTCCCGCATTCGATTACTAATAACGCCACATTAGCAATGCGTTTGGCTGTTTCGAGCGCTTATCTGATTTAAGGCCCGAAATCGAGAGGCGCGACGTTATCAGATGCGCTTTTGGCAAATTATTTAATTATTCGTCATTAATGCGAAAAAAATGACGTCCGCGAAAAGTAACGGCGCGCCGATAAGCCGATACGAGAGTTAAAACGATCGAGATTGATCGTTAAATATTCTTTATTGACAACTGTTCCGACGCACCGACGCGCTCGCACACACAGGCCCGCGGGAATTGCGACTCGTGCACGTGTGCACTGCATTCGATTTAATGCTGGGTCAGTGCATCCCGGCGATAAGCCGCCGGCCGAGTTAATTAATGCTGCAAAAAATCGGCCAAAAGTGCAGCTTCGTTTGTGCGTTTATCGGTCCGCAGTCGTGCGTTCCTTTTTGGCGTATCAATCGATGCCGAATCGCAATCAACAAATTCATTCCGCCAATCTATGAAAACGTAACGGAACCCCGGCATCGTCCTTTTATACCGATTTATAATTATTCTCACCGGCGAAACAAAAGTATTTCGAACCGATGTCGACAGTTTTTTGCTCGGTTGCTTTCGTTTTAGCAAAAAGTTAGTGCACTAAACAAGTTAACAATTGGTAAAGCAGAGATAAACAGGGAATCGAGCAAACTGAGAATCGAAGATAGACAAAGAAAATAACAAATAGAACAATTTAACAAAGGAAATTTAGGGAAATTTAAAAAGTCTCAGTATTTGAGAGTATATTATTAATTTTAGCAAAATTTTAGACATCCTAACAAGATACCTAAGCAAATCATTATAGTTAATAAAATTTGAGCAAATAAGAAACACTAACAGTGACTAATTTTTGTAAACTTATTCAAACCGGAGCTGTTTTTGCAAGACTATAATTTATCACTGCAAAAATAGACGTCTTAATTTCAGACGCTTTTTGTATACTGGGAAAAAAATATGCTGATCCGACACAAAAATCGTCAGACGCAACTAAAAAATGAGGTTATGTTTACATTTAAAATGAACTTAGCGTCAGATGTTGAAATTTTTAACCTTTAAATTAAAAATGTTAACCTTTAATTTTACCATTTGTCTTTTACCATCGTTCAAACGCGTCTTAATCGAGCATCTTAATTTATGTGTCTTAATTGACATAACTTAAAAAGTGAAATACGCCGAGGTTTATTATGTCTGATACATTGACGTCCGTTATGTCTAAGGTTATTTTCGAAAATTAAGTATACCTATTTTATCAGTTATAGAAGTTAATTAAGACATACATATCTTAAAGTAAGACGTTTCATTCAGTGATTTTAGCAAATTAAAAACTTTTATCAATAATTCCATTAGTTTCTTCGTTACTACAATACTTTTTTTGCAACAAATAAACTTTTTAGACATTAGTAAAATCAACAAAAAATCATATTTGGTAGATCAAAATTCCCATCTGATACTGATAGTTCATGATCCTATTTTCGGGTTTAATGAAAAATCAACAATCAGTAGATATCTTCGATCTCGACGGTTTGACACGTGATTCGTAATATTTTTTCCTAGAACGGTTCCTATATCTATATTCGTGCTTGGACAGTGACATGATGAATGCGGAGGCGGACCATCGGCACCGGAAAAAAATCATTAATTTACGCAAGTCGGAGCGTTGTGGTCCGTCGGATCGGTCGATTAATTTTCGAATCCGCGAAGGCGCCGATACCGATCTGCGGTGCGAACCGCTTTTGGGCAGTGTCACCGTTCTAAACCAGTCGCAACAGGCCTATTATATGCCCCGGCGTCGTTAGTTAAAATCCCATTAGCAGGAAATCCGGTATTCGGAGGACCATCGGGACGTCGATGGCAATGCCAGGGCGTTGATATATTGAGAGTGAAGCTCGCGCGGTGGGCCCCGAACGGATTCTCGCATCCCAATTATTGCGCGGTTCAAAAATGTCTCTATATTAACTGGTTTCTTATACCTGCGATGCGACGAAATTATTTCAAAGAAGGCCCAGGGACGTTGAGCTTTCAGAGGCAGAATTAGAATAATTAACTTATTAGGCAAGCTGGTGGCTGGTCCGCGTCTAATGTGATCATAAGTTGCGCTTAATTTGGCGGGCTCCGGCGGTTATGTAAATTTTGCGAAACCACCGGCACAATGCGTAAATTTTCGGGTGAAAACCGAGCGAGAAAAGGAAGAAGGGAACGTCCCGACAAGGATTTAAGATCGCTTGGTGGTGTATTTTAGTTCGTTCGGGTCTGTACTGTTATAATAATACGACGAAAAATGGTTTACCGTTATTCCGGCATTTTTTCGGGCGGGGGTTCGGAAAACAGTTATCACACGCTGACAAGCGGCGGCGCAATTAATCGCAATTTATTATTCTTTACATACGTAATGATACGTAATTACAAGACTGTCAGCGAAATCAGTTGGCGGGAATCGGTTTAATGAAAGCACGAAATTTCGGAGGGTTATGCATATGCACGAGGGGCCGAAATAAAAGCAGCAAGCGCGGTATCAGAATGGCAGAAAAATACAAGCTTGCGAAATCTAAACGTCGTTAAGTGGGCGAGACAAAAGTCACCTGTCAATTACCGGCACTCTCGTCTTAAAATCGGGTATTATCCATCTTACGAAAAATTCTGCCATATTGAAGGTCTGACACACTTAATTTTTTTCCTGCGACGGAGGTGTCACAGTGAAAGGCGCGTTTCGAAAACATGATTACGTATAAATAAAACATTAATTCTGCGTTTAGGTAAATAATCATTTTCCCACGCAGGTTATATGTTTTTGATAAAAATTACGATTTATCGTTACGGAAAAAGAATGTGACGATGTTTCTTATCTTCGGTTCCAAGTGGATAACTCTGGTACATTTTTTGTACAACATCCAGTTTTTAAATTCATTGAAGCAAGATTTTCCTTCGTAATTTTTTTCCTAGTGAAATCGGAGGTTGTATGTCTTTGATGAAAACCACTGTGATGATCCCAAAATACAAATAATACAAATACTGTATTATTTGTCATTTTTTACTTAACATTTTTTCAAATTCATTATAAATATATGTAATATTATAATCTTATGTAACCCAAAAAATAAAAATTCTCGTAGTGCAGAACCTGCGTACTAAATTCCCATTTTCATCGAGTCTCGATCGAGGCATGAACCGTAGTTTATAATTATAAACAAAACGAAAAGACGCGCAATTTTTCAAGAACAAAATGTAATTATGATTCTTACATGAATGCCTATATGCGATACGTGAGTTGTGTACCAGATCGGTGCAACGGAGACTGGCATTAAGTACCAATCACAGAATCCCATTAAATTGCAAGAATTTCTTGCAAAGCCGGCCGGTCTGCTTCTCCTTTCTGCCGCGCTTTGTTTTTGTCCATTTTTTTCGTCCGCCGCGCTGCTCTTTCTATCCAGAATCCCTTTTTACATCTTGTCCGGTCGCTCGCTCCCCACGCCCGAATCCCCGCTGAAAATCGAGCGCCGTCGATCAAAATAGGTGGCGAGCGCGCGATTTGTCAAATCGAATCGCAGGTGTCCGTTTTTCGCGCGCACGAAAAACCGCGATTCCGATAAATAACCAACGTCAACTGCCATTTGGATCACGGTGCCATGTACTTACACAAAACGCCGCGACGTGACGCGCATTTCGATTGCCGATTTGCGATCGGCGCTTCCGGCTTTTTGCGAGCATTCGTGTAATTTTTTCAGTCGAACACCGCGACTGCGACTTTTGTCCAGGAATTTTCATGTCGCGACGTTTTTTTGCTCCGTGTTGTAAAATCGCAAATGTTTATCATCGGATTTAGAATTATTCAGTCTTAAGCAGAATTTGAGATCAATAACAGATATTGAAGATACGTTTATTTGAAAGATAAAAATGTTCTACATCCTTAGAAATATTCGATTTGATCGACAATTTTTATACAAATCGACAATATGCTTCGAGAACAAATTTTAAAAGGAAAAGTATTTTCCTTAATAATTAAAAGTATTGTTTTTCACCGAAAAAGAATGTCTTTTTACTAAAACATGCCTTTTACACTGAAAAAGAAAGTTTTTTTCTCAGTTAAAAAAATTATGTTCCTTTTCCCTGAAAATGAATGTTTCTTAATTCGAAAGGATTAATTTTAAAGTATATTTCTGTTTTAACCAAAACGAAATATTGTTGCGAAATACTTAAAAAGAATTTTGCTTCCATTTAAAAAAGTCTCTTCCAATCAGAAGACATTTCAAAGAGTGTAAGTTTCCGGTAGAAATAAGATAAGATCGATGATACTTTGAGATATGAAACACCCGTTGTCGTATCGAAGCAAACTTCTAAACAAACGATAAGAAATTACGGACAATTAATAATTCGATACTGTAATAACCCATTAGAAACCAATTCCGGTCGCCTCGTCACACCGGATTTCTTGGATTACGATTTTTGCAAATAACATTCACAGCCACCGCTCGCCCCGTTATTTATAAATGAAATCCCTCCGATTGTGTATCTCCGATCAGTTCTTATTCGAACTCGTTTGCCGATTATTATTCGCGATTGCAACTCCCCGATTCTCCCCGCGTCGTCCCCGACCCTTTATCTCCCACTTATGATACCGATTACCGATTTTTCGCTAATTATTTGCCATTGATTCTCTCGTTACAGTTCATTTCTCGCAGAATCCGAGGCGTTTGAATGCGCTTCCTGAATAAGCCGCTATGGTCGAAAAATCTCGAATCGACCGTTCCCATCTAATCGCACCTAATTATTAACACGCATCTCCGTCCTCGCGATGCTTTATTGCTCGCCATTAAAAATATCTGCTTCTTCGCACGGCCAAAAATATGAATGTTATCCGAAGAACCGCTGTCGCCCATACGGCTTAACTCGCGAACATCCATCGTTAGATAAAATGGAAGTTGTATTCGGAATTGTCAAAGAACCGATTAATTGGGCGCAGATTTGTAAAGGTTTAGAAACAGGAAAGGTGTTAGTTGTAGGTGGATATTTTTAGCATCAATCAAGTTTCGTTATCGACTTAAGTTTTGTCATATAAAGACCAGTCCTTTTTGTTTGCGAAAAGGACTGGTCTTTATATGACAATGAAAAGGGTGATAAATTATGAACTTTGGTTTAAAAATGAAATTTACTAGGTTAAAAGGAAGCACCAAGTTTTTAATTAGATGGAGTTTTTTGAACGCATTTTGGGATAATTCAATGTCAAATTTTTTTTCTAATTTTTTACCAGTTATAAAAAAATTCAGAAATATTTTTGGTTCCAAATCCATCTATAAATGAACTCTACCCATTTTTGAGCCATAGGAAGTTTTTATTAATTTGAACTTAAATGGCGACTTTTCGAACTTTGGTCCAAATTCTCGGCAGATTTTTGCCGAGAATTTGGACCAGAATTTGGACCTTCCTGCTGCATATTAACCTATTTCCCACCACAGTCCCACGAAAATTCCGTTACTTCGCGTGTGGCGATAGGCGCGACATTTCCTCGCGACGTTCGCCACCTGAATCAGCAAAAAGCGCGGCGGCGCTGTGTAATTACGCGCAAATAGGGGCGTGATGCGATTCTAAGCGAGCCGTTATAAAATTACGTATCGTATTCTTTGTCCCCGGCGCGTTTTACAGCCGGTTTTTACGGCCGCGCCGGTGCTTCTCGTAAATCGTGCGGCTCCCATGTTAGCGCTCGCTCCTTTTTTGAGCTATTTATTTCTTTCTTATGATTATGTGCACGAGCAGCGGAGACGTACTGCGCCGAATCTCGACGAGGGCCGCCGACCAATGGCTAATTCGGGGAATGGTGCACGGGCTCGCCGCAGTCACGAATGTATCAATTATTCCGCAGGTCGCCACGCCCGATGTGCCAATAACGCAACACTGTTCTAGGCCCCGATCCGATTTATTGCGCGACTCTAATCGATAGGGTTGGAGTTCGAACGAGCCCCATTGTAATGAGCAAAACTGCGGAAATTCGGGTGCAATTGGAGCTCAGTTTTAGGTTCGGAAGAAATGTTTTCGGGTAAGAAATTGGGTTGGTTTGTGTTTAGGTGAATATTAACTGAAGTCGGGAAGGTTCGATTTTGGGCAGCAGATTCTTCTGAGAGATATCTGTTATGAACTTTCTAGACGGTTCAGCTTATATACAGTCTTTGACCAAAAAGTAACATACCCATATAGACATCGAACATGGAATCTATGTGGATTCTACGTGGAGAAATCTACGTGTTTTTGAGGTGTGTCTGTTAGGGTACAATCGTTTGTTTCTTTTAACAAATGTGGTATGAAAATCGGTGGATTCAAATACTTAGTATTCATTATTGAGTTCAATATTTATAATTTATCTAGCTTAAAGGACGTTTTAATTATTGCAACATAATAATTTGCTTAAGTTAAAAATAAAGTTGAAAAACAGTTACTCTAAAATTCTCTCTTTAAAATGGACCAGATTTACACCTGCAAATGTTGTAAATCAGCTTTCCAACAAATTTCACCAATTTTCGCAGCCCCGAGTCCAATACACTGATTTCATCACCGGCCCGAACTGAATTTTATTACCCTGCGAACCGTTTCCAATTTTTAACCAACGCTGTCAGCGAATTCACCTGCCGCGATTTTTCTCAGCCGGCGGTTTGTTCCAGAGGCGCCATCGGCGTTATATAACATTGATTTTTGCAGGTCGCCTTGTGGGAAACAACGAAACGGACGTAAAAACATCATTAGCACAAGTTTGCGAAGGCTAAACGAATTTGCAAAGAGGGCACGCTTTAATGGACGCAGCCGATAGTTTTGTGCACAACTTTTTGTCGCGACTTTTTGCGCGTTCGGGGGAAAATACCCTTCCATGTAACGCCTCCATTCATGAGAAACGCTTAGCGACAATGGCGAAACGCAATGCACGTCGATATTATGTAATTGCTCGTAAATCATCTCGCTCCGCTAATCGTTTATCAGTATTAAATCATTATTGTCACTTTTTACAACTGCCGGGCACTTACCGTTCGGTTTTCACATGTCCATAACGTTGCATAACAACGTGCTAATCCTCCGATGACGACTCTCCAACGTTGATTTTGCATAAAAATCGAGGCGCTGGTTGGTCGATTTCGCATATGTGACATAGTTCGGGCAAAAATACTGGTATTTATAGATCAGGGTGATGGGGTGATAATAAAATGTAGTTGTAGCTGTGCTAATAATATATTTCATGAAATATTATACGTATTTACATTTTTTAAGTTTTTTTTTCGGTGTATGTACATGGGAAGTAAAGTTTATCCTGAAAATCTTCATACTTTATCCAAAATCAGTCGCAAATACTAAATAGGCTGAAAATGTCCGAAAATATCTAATAAATTTGGAAATTAAAGTCTGAAAAGAATGTCTGAAAGGTTTTTTCAGACCAGTTTTGCTATTTTTTATACATTTTCATACTATTTCAGATTTTTTTCAGATTGTTTTAGACAACTGCTTCTATACCTACAGTTTTTCTATTTTTTACTTTATACGTAATAACAAGAGAAGTCTCAAAATATACGAAAAAGACTGAAACAGTCTGAAACAATGTCAAAACTGAGACTTTTCAGGCTTTTTTTCAGACTTGCATGTCAGACTTTTGCAAACATTTTCAGATTTTCTATTTCTTTTAGCATAAATATTAAACTTTGCTGAATTAGCAGTAAACTACAGTTTAGGCTTGGTTTTACGTAATTCTAATATTCACTGTTAAAAATGTCCGTAAAATTAATGCACTTTTAATGCAAGTACTGGAAGTTCATTTCAGGCACGTGACT
>JABFPB010000779.1:0-31868 GCA_022817645.1 Ceratoteleas bidentatus
TTGTACAATTTTAACACTCCCATTGTTTTCGGTCCAAATGATGAATGGTACAAATCCTAATGGAACGCAAACCTTAATATGTTTTACACTGAGAAAACTAAATGGTACCACCTAAGTGGTAAAAGTGTAAAGTGGTAAAAATGTACCATTTGAAGTTGTACGTTATGTCGTGCCACTTAGCTGCGTTGTGTTTCGCAAGTTTAAAAGTAAAGATATTTGTCGTTACTACCAATTTTCAATTAACTTTCATACAACAATATGAGAAAAGTACAAACAATGTCGTCGGGTATTGGTTTATTGTTTGACGAAAATATAACCTCCAAAGATTTTAGTATCAATACTCTAATCCCTTACTACTTCAAGTGGTAAACTTTTACCACTTGAGGGTTACCATTTTCACCATTTAACAAATAGTATGCCTTACCCCTTGAAATTGTACTTCGTACCAATATAGTGGTATCTCGTACAACTAAAGTGGTAACTTTTACCACTTAGTTTTCTCAGTGTATAATTAACATAAAAAGTTAATTAATAATTTTATGTAAACAATGACTGTGTTATGAAATCTGTTTTCATTTCACATTTTGTTATACACACCAATTGTTGACTAACAATTTGTTATAATTCGTCAATTGTTCATTGACAAGTTGTTACAGAGCAATAACTGTTCGTATGGCTGCAGCGATGCACAGCGATAACTACAGTCCGTAATTGCAGTAGCTACGTTCTGTAGTTACGGTGGCTACAGTCGGTAACTACGGACCGTAGCTACTGTAACTACGTTCTGTAGTTGCAGCAGCTACGGGTACTTCGTAGCTGCTGCAACTACAGAACGTAGTTAGGCCGCTTTTTTTAGCTACGACCGTAGTTAAAACTCGACGTTATTTTTGTGTGTATGGTTAGCGTCTGGTTTACTATTATGGCAGTGATCTGGATACAACCTGGTAGTAGTATGGAACTAATCTGGATGCAATCTGTGAATAACATGGGAACGATCTGGATGTAATCTGGCAGCAGTCTGGATACAGTCTGGAAAGCTATGGCCAACGTAGTAAGGTAAGAGTTTGGGTCAGGACAGGAGCCAGACTGGTGCCAGATTACAATAAATAAACAACGCCGAATTGAACAATTTTTTGGGTTTTTACAATTTGCAATATATGAAACTAAGAAAACTAAGAAAACTAAAAAAACTAAGAAAACTAAGGCAACTAAGAAAACTATCGAAACTAAGAAAACTGACAAGTGTTTATTTTAGTATGTTTAAATGTGTTTTAATATGATCTTAAAATTTGTACTTAATATTTTTAAAATACATTGAGATAATTATATTGTATAGCGTACATACACTGAAAAAACTGACTCGATTGTTGCAACTATACCTGTATTATAACACCCAGTATGGTTGATGCAAACATACATTTGCTTGGGACAACCATATGTATGTGAGGGCAACTATAATTATGTTTGGTGTAAACCAACGTATGGATGATTGTGTATTCTAGTACACAATCATCCATACTATATGTTTATGACAACCATGTGTATACTAGTGCGAAATACATTGTTTTCAGTAAGCAAATAACATACTTACTTACATGTACTATTTACTATATTAGTAAAACTATAAAATATATAATCTACGTTATGAGGAGTTTTATAAAAATAGGTTTAAAATACTTCTAAATATCTATGTTTAATTAATTATCAAAGTTTATTGGTAGAATAGTTTTTTGACAAAAAAGTTTCTATAAAATATGGCTCGCGACATGATTTCTCATCTTTTGTGTGCATGATTATGTTGTTCTTATATATTTTTGTTTGAAGTATTTTTAAGTATATTTGAAGAAATAAAATAGTTTATTTTAATAGTCTATATACCATATGGCTTGCTACCTGATTTCACAACATTTTATGCATACTTAAATAGTTTTATAAAATTTAGTTTGTAGTAATATAGTTTTTCTATTTACACAACATCAGTGCTAGATTCAAAAGCGGCCGCTGTAGGTTATCTTCAATCTGAGAAGCAACAAATCGCGCGATTTTCGTGGAATGTAAAACATAATGTTTGTATGTACGATGTTTCTATTTCATATAATTTCTACCTACACACATTACGAAATAATAAATTTAACCCCAAACACTGGGAAATTGCGATATCAGTTTATCAAAATAAAAAAGTTTGAAGATGATTTGGATCTAAATCTTTCGTTCAACACATTTCTTCAGAAAATGATATCAGTTTCCAATTGTTACAAGAAATGTCCGAATCCGAATCATTAAACCATGAATAAACATTTTGGTTATAACTATAAACAGTAAATTTAATTGGATGTAAACGTAAATGAAGATTTTTGCAAAATTGTACGTGTCTCAATTAGTTATTTATACTGTCACTTTTACATGTCAACAGAAATCCTTTGGTTATTTCAATATTATGAAATTAAGGATTTACTTTTTGAGTGCTAAAATGATTTTCCTTTAATTTTTAAGAAAGTCGTGTTACATTGAAATGATTTTGTTTAAACATTAAAAGAATTCACTTTTGGACACGGTTACAAGATATTCCTCTTATTTTAAAACGAATTCCTCTTGGATATAAATTAATGTGAAAATCCTTTAAATATTAAAGGAATCTGATAGACTTTAAGTGATTGTTTTGAAAGTGTATGGCATGCCTCTTAATGGCAATCCACGACTGGGCCACAACATCCAGCCAGTACAATATCCCTAGCGGAAAAGAAAGTCTGGCAAAAGTACGACAACAGGATGGCAACAAGATGGCAATAGGATGGCAACAGAATGGCAACAGAATCCCAGATAGAACACCAATTTGATATACATCTAATATATGTATAATATACGTATATTATATGTATATTATACGTATATTATATCTATTTTATGTATGAATGTCCATCTAATATACGTATAATATACATCTTGTTCTATCGGGGATGGCAACCGGCTGGACGATAATCGCGAGCCAATCAGTGGGAAAACAACAAATACACAAATACTGGTCCGACTCTGGAATCGTGGTACTCTGGCACGACGTTATCATGCCAGAATTGAGCCAGAGTTAACATCCTGCTACTCTGGCATGACGTTATCATTCCAATACTGGGCCAGACTTGGCCCAACTCTGGCAACTGCATCTCTGGCGATTTCCCACTGGGTACTTATGACCATAATATTGCCGTATCATTGCCTTCGTGTTGCCTGACGTTTAGGCTGGCAACGATATGGCATGATCCCGGTAACAGGCATGTACGCGATTATGATCCTTCCTTTAATTTTTCTGCGCGGGATATCTCATATTCTTAAATCATGAGCCCTTATTTTATTCTAATCATGTTATCCCCTTATTTTGTTTTCCAAACCTAATCCTGTTAGGTATGCTCTATCACATTTTCTACTATCGTAAGTCGCGACGAACCGAAAAGCACATTTTTCGCCAACTTTTGCCAGTTCGGTTTCACGCGCCCGAACAAACAGCCAGCCCGAACTTGGGCAACATTAATTACACACGCTGTCAAACTAATCCGCGACACGAGTTCGGATTCGCGTTCTATTTCGTGTCGAAATATGCGCGAATAACTCCGGTCTCGTGTATGCTGGCACCGAACGAGTTGGCCAACTTTTGTGCAGTAACTTGGTCAAGATCCGTTTGGCCGAGGCAACAGTGACGGGCGTCAAAAAAGTTGCACGCTAAATTTTCTTGCGACTTTCCGAGCGAATTTACGCAGAGCCGCGGGCGCGATTTCAGACCCGGCTTTGCGGCCTTTTGTGCACGAATGCAAAATACGCACCACCCGTTCACTCTGTTCCCGTTTGGTTACGCTAATGGACGAAAAAGCCGTGGACGGCCAGCTGGCACATTCGGCACGATCAGTGTATATTTTTTCGTATTTCGCACACGTGAATCGAACGGCGATTGACTGAGAAATGGTATACGCGACTTCGCGTTTCGATATTCTGGTCAGCGCGCGCGTGTATTTCCATAAATGCCGCTAAAAATTGTAGCTGCGCTTTTTCCGTCTCCGCGATTTTCGACGTTTCATCGTGAACACCGTTTTTTCGTGCCTTTTCGCGTTGGCTGTTTGTGTGCACGTATACGTGCGCGCACTTTTTGCTCGACTTCTTTTAGATCCGGCGTCGCTTTTGTCTCTTTACCAAGTTCCTTCGCTCATCCACTTTGGCCCAGTGGCGTGTACGTCTCCAAAGGACTTCCGTAATTTTTACGCATTTACAATAGACATTCGCGAGCACAGTTTGCACTTTCTCCATTTATCCTGGTAAGCTTTACCCCGAAATGGAAGAAGGTCGGGCGATGTTACCGAAGCATGCCACCTCTCGTATACATTTTATCAAGACGTGAGTAGAAAAATAGAAGAGCGTCCGGAAGAGCGAAACAATCTTTTGTATGCCGATCGGCCAATCGATGCAATCGAACTTTTCTTTTACCGTTAATTATTTCATGACTTATTGTTTCAAACGAACACACACTTCATACTTTTCTTAACAAAGTAACACATATTAGCGTTTTGACTGATTTAGAATGGTAATCTCGGATTTTCTAGAGCCCAGCCGGAGCAAAATGTACACATAAATCTTGCATGCACTGGATTCTTCCTTCAAATTACATACTCTTATGAAAACGAGAAGAGGTGAGCTTTTTCATTGACTGCCATATTTGCTACGTTTATTTTGGACTTTCGTGCACTTCGCCGTTTTTTGTTCGGCCCGACCGTTCGAACAATCTACACTTTCATTATTTTCCGGCGCCTCTACACGTATTTTTGACTTTTGTCAGTATGCTTCGTATTTCCGTCATTCTTCATGCATGCACGTATTTGTACGCGGACACATCGTGGAATAATAAAGGCAAATTACGTTCGTCACGTTTTTGTATGTTTGTAGAACAATGCTAAACACATGTCCTCGTCAAGAATTTGCCCGGAACCGAAGCCTAATGAAAGTGTGACGTTTCCGCGCAAGTATAATTTTCGGGTGTCATTTTATAGCTGTGTGCATTGAGCATTTGGAATATAATTAGTTACAGAAATTTTAATATAACACTATTTCAGTCGTTGAAACAAATTGAATTTTAATTAAAAATTGTAATATATTGTGACAGAGGACATTTTAAATGTCCATGGATGAATGTCCATAAGAAAGATATCATTATTACCAAAACCAGATTAGAAATGTATTAAACGACCTAACAATGTATTAAGCTAACTACACTAAGTGAGTTAATTGATTCACCGTTCATTCACAGTTGATTCAACGTTCCCGAAATCCTTGAATCAACGTTGGTTCCACGTTGCTGGACGAGTCGTTCAATGTTGAGTTAACTTACGAATGCCCGGATTGGGGACAGTTGAATCAACCTTGAGTCAACGTTGATCAAGGTTGAATCGATGTTATCTGCTAAGGCTCAGTCAGCGTTAATCTAAGGTTAAACGAGGGTTGATTCAACAACATGTTAATATTGATCGAAGGTTAAGTCAACGTTTGATCATCATTTGATAACAACGTTGTCTCAAAGTTGAAGAAACTTTTATGGCTTTTTAATAATACCCTAAGGGAACACAACGATCAATCAACGTTGAATCAACGTCGATTCATCCTAATCAATGTTGAATCAACGTTGACTCAACCGATGTGTTCCCTTAGGGATACCCTAAGGGAACATACCCCATGAATAAATGTTGAATCAACGTTCATGGATATATTGAAGTATTGCTAATAAATATTGACATTTTATAGGAATAATGATTAATAAACCGTCTAATGTCCGGTAAAAAGTTATTGAATTCACATTGATAAAGATATCCTTATTACTATACTAATACTAATACTAATACTAATAATATATAAAATTAAAAATGTTTGTTTGTTTGTTTGTTTGTTTGTTTGTATGTTTGTTTGTTTGTTTGTTTGTTACATGTATTTTTCGGTAAATGTTTTCCTGCTTTTCGACTTCTATCGACCATAAAAAAATTACTACGGTAGCTACCGTTAAACTGATTATCACATCAAATAGCGCTTTTAATACTCATCTTCGAGGCACAACTTACATTATAAAACATTCGGACACAAGATAATTTCGTAACGCCTTTGTCTGACCTTTTTCTGTCCGTTCTGTTCCGTTTCTGTACAATTTCTGATCCGTTTCTGTACAATTTCTGATCCGTTTCTGTACAATTTCTGATCCGTTTCTGTACAATTTCTGATCCGTTTCTGTACAATTTCTGATCCGTTTCTGTACAATTTCTGATCCATTTCTGACCCGTTTCTGGCACATTTCTGACGATTATCTGATGGTTACCTCACGGTTATCTGAAGGATTACTGAAGGTTGTTTGAAACTTTTCCGACGATTTTCCGACGATTTTCCGACGCTTTTCCGACGGTTTTCCGATGGTTTCTTCGGATGTTTTATTTTGGTTTTCCGAAGGTTTTCCGATTGTTTTCCGACGGTTTTCGGACGGTTTCCCAACGGTTTTCCAACAGTTTTCCGACGGTTTTCCGATGGTTTTTCCGGATGATTTTGGTGGTTTTCCGAATGAATTCTGACGGTTTTTCGAAGGTTTTCCAAATGTTTTCCGATAATTTTTCGAATGATTTCCGAAGGTTTTCCGCAGTTTTACGACGGTTTTCTGACGGTTTTCCAAAGGTTTTCTGATGGATTTCTGAATGTTGTCGGGTAGTTTTTTTGTTTTGCGAAAGATTTCTGATGGTTTTCCGAAGGTTTTCCGAAGGTTTTACGATTGTTTTCTGATTGTTTTCCGAAGCATTTCCGAAGTATTTTCGACGGTTTTGCGACGGTTTTCCTAAGGTTTTCTGATGGATTTCTGAAAGTTGTCGGATGGTTTTCCGAAGATTTTTCGATTGTGTTCCGATTATTTTCCGAAAGATTTCCGAAGGTTTTTCGAAGGTTCTTGGAAGGTTTTCCTACGGTTTTCCGATGGTTCTCTGAAGGTTTTCTGATGGAATTCTGAATGTTTTCGGATGTTTTTTTTTCTTTTCTGAAAGATTTCTGACGGTTTTCCGAAGGTTTTCTGATGTTTTCGAGTATCGATTCCTCGAAATTTATATGTCTATGCTGCCAGTAACAAAACACGAAACTTCGTATATTGCAATGCATTACTCTACGTCGTAGGTCCTTATTTAAGTATCAGCTATATATTTATGTATGATGCATTTATTTATCTGCCTTTTATGTTGAATTTACATACTTTTATATTTATATTTTTGATTTTGTTACTTTTTAAACATCAAGTGAAATTTTGTCGGATTTTTTTTTACTTGATGTCTTTTTATATTAATAAATATTGTATTTTTCGTGCATTCATTGTGGTTCATGAATGCACTTCCTTTACTTAAACCGTTTTATATCATCGACTACACGTTTTTGTATAATCGCCATACAATTACAGACTACATTCAAACAAACTAACAAACGATATATTTTACGCCATGACTATATTCCCGAAATAGATTACCGTGCGGAGCATGGGTATTTAGCTAGTTATTTAATAAAAGTTGATGAGATTTTCGTAAATTGTGTTAACTTCTGATAATTTATTTGTATCATTGGATTGATGACATCATTGAACGTGCATGGAAATGACCATGCACGTTCCCTAATCAAATAAAACGTCCGAAATGTGCATGATTTCTGATAGGTGAGTTGCTAGTAGATTTGTGGCACAGTGGAATTAACGATTCCATACCAACATGAAGCTCGCTACTTTGTTTCCGCTTTATTGATTAGGAAATCGTGACCATTTCATGCACTTATGATAAAAAATATAGTATGGAACATTGGCGAATCGGTCAATGCTCACTCGTGCGAGGTATTTTGCACTCGGCTATGCCTCAGGCAAAAATCTCGCACTCATCGAGAATTCCCACCATTTTGCTCTTGTTGCACAATGTACTGTTAATACATTCATCGTCATTTTAATATAAAAATAAAAAAAAAAATGCGACATGTTTTTTTATTTTACTAAATCTAACCTCAGCCACGCGTAAAATAAAAAAACGCAAATAAAAACATTTTCGGATTGAAATAATTTCAATATGAACATATTTTCACTTGCTATTATTGATTATGATTAGAAATCAATTGTTGGTTTCAAATTATCGTCTAATATTTAAATGCTTTCAGATTTGCAAATTTGTCTTTACCAATGTTATTCTGATCAAGAACATCTCTAAACCTGATGGTTGTAGGAAAAACTTGAAAAGAGGAGAAAGAAACTGATGACTAATTTTAGACTCTTAAAAAGAGGAGGTTGAAGGGTTGTATTGAATAAGCGCATTTCCGTTTTATCAGGTGTGGACTATTTTTTATTGAAAATGCGAATAAAAAATACACTGGGAAAAAATGACTCGTATGAGTAACATAAAATACAATGTTTACCAAAATATGTTGGATCAACATTAATTCTACACGGAAAAAAAGTTTGTCTAATTGCCTAAAGTAATTAGAATTCGTTTGGGAAACGGTCAAAACTTTGAGTGAATAAAAAACAGATGCTTCAAGTGCAGTAATCTTTTTCAAACGCAATTTTAATGAAAATGTTCAGTTTGTGCAATCAGTTTTCAAATGAGAGAAGCAATAAAGAAAGAAAAAGTGGTCGTTTAGGTGTTGAAATTATGGGAAATTACACATTCGACTTGATCATAAGTGACACGAAAAAGTGACCGAACATCACCGCTCTCAAAGAGACCCGAAAACTGCTTTGCATACTGCAAATGAAAGTAATCGTCGAGGCCCCTCTCAATTTACATGTCACATGACATAATCCCAAACGTCTATGTAATTTTATCATTAGTTCATTCAATTTTGCAAGATCATTTGCGAAAGTTCCGACCG
Organism: Ceratoteleas bidentatus; assembly: GCA_022817645.1. Classification (NCBI taxonomy): domain Eukaryota; kingdom Metazoa; phylum Arthropoda; class Insecta; order Hymenoptera; family Scelionidae; genus Ceratoteleas; species Ceratoteleas bidentatus. The sequence goes on from JABFPB010000779.1 coordinate 8,893, forward strand.
CCGAGAGACTACTTGACACGTCGCGGGCGTTTACATTAAGTACACAAAGTCGTCCCACCTTTCTCGTAACTCCACACTTATATAATTATTTTCAATATCGAATCACGCTGCATTTTGAGCTGCGCTCCAACATTTTCCTGCACATTTGCATTAGAATACCACGCTTCGATCAAACACGCCGAATAATCACAAATGACGTATTTGTCAATCGAATTTCATTACCAGCGAGACGACACTCCCGTAACAACATTTACCGCAATTTTATCCTCCACCGTGACCTTTCAAATGAATCCTAAATTAAAACCAATTTTATTCAGTTTCAACTTTATCTTCCTCAAGAGGGTTATAGTAGTCAAACTGGCGACTAAAAACACAAATAGTCTAAAACATATCATGGTTAAATCTGAAAGAAGATTTTACTTCTCAACATTTGGTAAGTTGATCGTTTGATGTGAATATTTAGTACAGCTATTTTCACCAAGAAATTGACCAACGAAGATCTCATGAGCGTCTTTCGAATGTTGGAAGTTTTATGAAATATTATAGAAGGTTCGACAGTTTTAAGTTTTCAAACTTGCCAATGTTTCCAACGTTTCCATTTTCAACGTTTTTAAAGTTGTCAAACCCTTCAAAATTTCAAAAATTGACAAATATTTCACAAATGTGTTAACTCATTTCAACACGTTTTTAACATAAGCTACACTAACTTGAAAACCTTTAACAAATATCAAATTTAATTCAATTTCATATACTTGGAAAATGTGTAAACTTCAAAGTTAACTTCCTATCCTTCGTTATAATAGTCCATGTTGAAAAGTTAATAGAAGTTTGTATCTTAAAATTTAAATTACTGACAATGCGTTACAGTCAGTAACGCATTTAAATCAATTAGTTTAAACAAGCTTATTTTGCTATGATATTCTTTCCACATTAATAAATTAGACAACTTCTTATTATAAGATATTTCAATCTATATGGAATATACACAATTTATATTCGACATTATCATGTTCTGATTACTCCAATTTCCACCTGGCCAAATTGGGTTATCCCCTTCATCGGATTCGAAATCAAACGAGTTTTCTTCTAAACAAGCCTGCGCCGAATAATTCAATTGACCGATTTCCTACCGAATTTCGGCAAATCAACATGCAAATGTGAAATGCCATTCGAAGTCATCTGAAATCGTCAGACCGTGTGGCAACGTCTTTATGCACGACGCAGTTTCGGGCGTCTTGAAATTGGCAATCGGGCACCTTGCTTAACGACGCGCGCCCACGCGATTGGACAACCGACCGGGCAAATAGCGCCGTCGGTGGTACGTGGCTTGTATTATGCCGTCATACAAATGCCACTGTGCATGGTTGCGTCCAGCTGACGGTGTATGTGTGCCTGGTGGCGGCAACCCGGCGTAATTCATATTTGACAACTGCTACGCACATAGTTCGCATTTAATGGCTCATAACGAGATAAATATTCACGTGAAAATCGACTTACCACTTTTATGGCGAGCGCGCGCCTGATTTAACGCGCGATTCGCTCGCGGCGATTGTTTTCGCGGATTCATAAGCTATGACACATCGCGGCTTGGTTATCCGAGATTATATTTCATCCGTCTTCGCGCGTGATTATACGTTTTTGCGAAATTACTTTTTTGACGGATATACTTTCGCTTTCGGGAAGAGAACGACTCGTAGCGCAATTGAAAATTCAACTTAGATTTTCGACCCTATTCAAATAAACTATCTTTTGACCTATCTGCACAAAAAATGACTTTTTCGTACCTGCATATTCTTAATAAACTCACTAAAAACTAGATGGATATTTACTTGAGAGAGGGTCGCGTTTGAAATATTAATTTGACAATTTCAGAGTTCGTGTACGACGACAAAAGATTTGCGTGAGTTTGCGATAAAAAGATTTCTGAAGAGCCACGGAATAGATTCCACTCGAGAAAGGCGCATCTGCATCTGCATCTCAAGTGACGACTTGTTATATAAATCGTCGCAACCATCGAGGCACGTGGATGAATAATTCCCGGTTTTTACACCGTCATCCAATGAAAGTAATTTTGACATTCCCAGTCATCCACCATAAAGAATTAAGCAACCGCGCGTTGATGGAAATGAATGCTCAGACTCCGGCTATTTCAATGTACCCTTTCGTCGCTGCGAACTTGTTCGAGTGATTGCCCTGCAAAAAGCCGGCCGCTCGTCTTATTTACCTGCAAGAATGCAAAACCCGAGTCTCCTTGAGCACATTCCAACCAAATCCTTTATCAATCGATACATCTCACGTTTTTCTATAGCCTAACTGTTCTTGCTCGGCGATCTCTTGAAATTCAACCTTTCCTCGGGCACCACACCTATTCCACTTGATGATCATTAATCAACCACAAACATCCGAATCATTTTCCATAATGCGCAATTTACATCCAGACGTAACAACAATCGCTCTTTTGAATATATATAACTGGATTCTGTCTTTTTATCTACAGGGTCCAGTTAAAAATTAATTGCAACATTGACATTCAGTACATTAATTAATCATATAAAGTGGTTTCGAGCGAGAGATTGATTCAAATTTTTTTCCATGAGACGACATAAGTGCACTGAGAAAACTAGATTGCGCAATCATGATAGCGAAATCTCAAGATGGTAAAGTTTTATCATTTAAATTGCGAATTTTCGCTATCATGATGGTGAACTGTTGACAGCTGACCCGTTACGTATATTGATCTATTTTCGCAGTAAGTAAATCTTTGTTTACTTGCGAAAAAGAAATGTCAGCAACATTAGAAATGACATTTCCACGATAAATTAAAATCTTTCGATTTGTTTTGTTTATACCGGTATAACCTCTAATTCGATATTGGCAATTCTAATATTTAAATTGGCGAAAATTCACATTTAAATAGCGAATTCCACTTTAATGGCGAAATTTCGATATCGCAAGTTAAGCGATCTCGAAAATTTACCATCTCAGATGGTGACCATCGCCATTTAAATTCCGCTGGTCGCCATTTAAATAGTAAAAATCACCGTCTAGTTTTTTTAGTGTGTGTATGAAATAGTCCGTAAAAATTAAAGTCATAACTGTAAACCTTGCAGGCTGGAATGTATTGCTTTACAGACCAGGGAATTGGACCACCAATAAACAAGGTTCTACAATATATTACATTATACATCATAGAAGCAAAAAAAGGTGTACTCCTGTTGTACATTTTTTTCTCGTGAGGGCATAAATATATAATATATTATATGCGTACCATACCATAAGTTTCGCATTCCATAACTATTTTTAGTATATCCAGATTCACGATCCTGGCAGGATCGCCATTCTGCGTTATGAGATTGCAGTTTATATATATATCCCCCTAGTGGAAAAAACAATCTGGCAACGGCATGCATGGTATGGCAAGAGTGTCGTAACAGGCTGGATCATGAAAGCAGGCCAGACTGTTGTCATACTGGTACAATATCGTTACCTTTCTTATGCCATATCGTCACCTGATTCAGTCTGACAACAGAATGGCAATGGTGTGGCATAAGAAGTGTTTCTAAACAACATACTTTTAGAGTACTAATACTTTTTAAAAGTATTAAGTTGCTGATGCGGTTTAATCGAGCCCGGGTCGTGCAAAAACAGTTCGCCGAAGCATTAATGATCACGCCCGAAACCCGGCAGACGATGACCCTGAGTTTGCACCTAAGCGCTATATATAGTCGACGGAACAGGTTAGGAAAGGTCAGCTGCTGGGTTAGTAATTCGCATAAGTTGCTGCGGATAGTTGATAATGAATCGATATATCAAAAGCCCGGTACGGCGCGGGTCGGCGAGCGTGACACAACAGCAGACACCTTTTTCTCGAAGGACAGCCAAGTCTGACCATCTGGTGCCACGGGAACAGCTTACTGGAGCGAGCAGAGCTGTGGGCTGCTGATTTGAATATCGGAAAGGGTCCTGCGCAGGTTTAATTAAAAGCGGCTGTTTCGCCGGGCGTCGCGTCAAAATGAAAATCCAAATATTCCCCCGCGATTTCTGCTAATCCGGGTGGCCCGATCTTTTTCGTTTTATCAATAATTTCCGGCAGATTGCGCGCTGCCCGGCGGAGCAATCTGCCGTAAATTGGAATCTTGCTTATTTTACCTCCTTCATTCATATTCATGTCAACTTTGACACCGGGATTTCGCTCGATTCATTTCGGCGCCGCGCAATTACACCGCGGATTTGCTTCTTAGCACGCCCGGTCGCTTTTTAATTGGAATTTCAATTACGCGCGCGTGCGTCCTCAGCTTTTTTTGCCCGCGTATACTTCTCCTTTTTAGCCACCCTCCTCGTCTTATCGACAACGATTCAATTACGGTAATAGGTGGCTTAATGCCGCGCCAATTTATTCGTTAAAGAAACAATTATTTTCGCTTCTTAATTCGCCCGAAGATTCGGACGGGTTCATTTCCATTCGCGGCCATTAAGAAGAAGCCTCGGGCCCGGGTGCAGCCGCTCGCTTAATCGCCCAAGACACGAGGAAGGCGTGACGCCCGTCGCCGTCATTTGCAGTGGGCGTTTTCCGAAATTATTTTTCGGCTACTCGCGTGTGATCGCCGCTCGTTTATCCAGCCCGATCGACCGGAAACCCTTTTCTCCGAGCGCAGGTTCTAATTACCGACCTTGAACCGATCCAGCCAAAATCGGTTCGACGAAATGACGACCGATCTGGACGATTTGCTACTTTTCGCATTGAGGAGGTCCTACCAGGAACCCCTTTCTAATTAGGATCTAAAAAGTATTTAATTTATATGAACACATTTCAGTGAGAAGCAAAAAATACATTTAAAAATACATTTAGCAACGGAACTTTATTATTCCTAACCGCAAAACACCCTTAAAATCAACTGTTATACAGTATACAATAAATTAAAAACAAACTTATAGAAAAAATATAAAGTAAAAAAATAAGAAATAATAATTTAATGACTAATTTCATAAGCTCTTATAATAAAAACGATAACAAATTAATTATTACAGTATATAATTGTAGGGATTGTGAATAATCAATGTTTCAAAACATAAAAAGTTCATTGGCCTGTTAAATATATTTCTGAGTACGTTAAATGTCAAACTCACATGAATTTCAATCATATTTGAAGTTTGATCAAAATTTAACGTATACTCACAAGTTTTGAATGCTATCTACTCTCAGGAATTTCACAATAAAATTATCCATTAGACATTTTCTGAAGTAAAATTTCATGATCTACGACTTAATGAAGAGCTTTTTCAAAAAGTTCTTCCTGTTTGAAGTTTTGAAAACCATAACCTTAAAATAACAATTTTTTACTAATTTTTCTACACCATTTGATTCCACGGAAAAAGTTGCCCCTAGATATACTTTGCTTTTAATTTATTCTAAACTGTATAACAGTTAATTAATGTGTAAATCCAACACTGACATTTTTTCTGAGAGTGATACACTGAGAGAAAATTCTACTAACCGTCACTATTTTTTTGTAACAGTTACTAGAAAAAGTGGCAAAACGCATAATGCCTTCTATACTAAAGTTTTTGTAACTGTTACCAAAAACTTTGGATAAATCATTTCGGAGTTTTGAGAGAAATTATTGTAATAGTTACAAAAACTCTAGTAAAGAAAGCAAAATGCGGTTTGTCATATTTTTCCCAAGAAATTTCACTTAGTGCAGAACAGACAGAGAACGACGCCTGTACAGATTATTTAATAAATTTCAGAATTATTTAAAGGTTATTTTCAATTTGTATTTGCACAATTAGTTGCAGTTTTTTCTTGAGCATTTTGGTATGAAAATCTCATTTTCGACAAAAATGAGACTTACTTGTCTTTTTCCTTGGGACTGCAGATCACAAGTCGAATCTTTCTGCCAACAATTGTTGAAGGCTCCAAACAATTGTTCTTGCTTCATTTCCAATTACTGAATTATTCTTAAGGGGACACACCAGTCTAAAATTAAGGGCGCAATAGAATTACCAGAAATAACTCTAACTTTGACAAATCATACGTTTCTGCCATACTTCAAAAGTTTCTTAGTACAGTTCATTAAATGTCCATTCGTCATAAACTAGTGCCGGAATCTCCTTAAACCCGGCCATATACTCGACCCTCCGATCCATCAGTGTTCCGGCGAATTGGGTCTCGCCGATTTCCCGGGTGCGATCTGTCCGAACGGAATCCGTCGAACCGGTTCGAGCGGAGTGAATATCAAATGCTGTTGACTCGCACAATATTGACCCCGCGCAAACGCAGCCGCACGTAATCGGCATTGTCAACACGCTGACGAAATCTAATCGCGGCGCTTAGAAAAGGTGGCGTTGAATTTCGGTGTTCGTCGACTTGACGTCTTCGCTGCTTCCGCCCTGGCGCTACGTGACTCGGCGTCGGGAGCACGCACTCGCAACTTTAAGGGCGAGGTGGCACGTCCTCGTGAAATCGTGACATTGGCGGTGCACAATAAGGCTGACGTACCGCGAATAAAGTTGTCGTTTTGACGACATGGGCCAAGTTCGACTATGGCAATCCGCGGGACTGTGCATTTTTAACGCGCCCGAATTACCGCACGTTTCCCAACGACATCCTTTTTCGACGGTGCACTTTTCGACGGGAAACGCCACTCTAATTGGACGAAAAGTGCGCGCTGCGCGAAGCTGTCGATTTCGTTATCCGGTCTCGGGTGACTTGATTATTAGCCGCAACCTGAATAATTGCGCCCAATATTTGAAATGATTTCGGAATGCGATTATTGGTTACGTAGTTAAGGTGGTTTTTCGGTCGAACGTAAATCTGAATTAAACTTAGTAAAATTTATCGGAAAAAAATGTTTCAGTTCAGTGAAAAAGAATCCTCGTCAGATTCGGCGAAAGTTCATTTTGTTAATTATCGGTGGTTGAAAAAATGCGGCTCTCGGCATTTTCGCGCGTTCTTGCACGGGTTCGTTCGGGCCGAGGAATGCCGGGGCTTTCCCTTCACCGAACGTCTGACATGAAAACGAGATCCCGACGCAGCCACAGGGGGCGCTGGTATCAAGATATATGAACCCTCGCGATAACAAAATCATCAAACGCCGAGAGCCGGCGGCCGAAACAGCGCATTTTATTGCGCGCATAAAAATGGCCCGATTTTCGTGCGCCGTCGCGCTTTTTTGTCGCAAAAAGAGGCCGCGCGCTTTCCCTGATTTATGTTAGTTGGCTTTGCGGCTGTTAAATGCGAATCCGAAGAAACGAAATAAGATAAATCAACCATGGATGAGGCGTTTAATTAAAAACTTAAGCTGTTGTAAAAATGCGACGAGGTAAATGAATTATCGGCGAGCAAACTATGTTTATCGAATGAGTGCGCGAAACTGAATAAATCGAGAAAAATCGCGGGATACCACGGTTGAGCGCTGGCGAGCGCACGCGGCGATAAGTGAGCCGTGCGTGTACTAATTTTGCGTATAAATTAAAAGTTACTGAAATGTGAAATGAGTTGAATTAATTATCGGTCAATTGGAGCGACGAAAAATGGTAAATAAATGAATTGCGGGCGTCGTTTTTTAGCTGAATGCGGTGGTTAATCAAATATTGGCGGTGCCGGGCGGGATTCACGCAAACGCTTATCTGATATTGAAGGAAATATATCAAAGCCAAATGACGTTGAGCAATCAAGCAACTGGTTATAAATGGTACGCACAAAGTAAGCGGGTATACGGGCGTAAATCAATCGATTCGAAATCACGATTCGAATTCGAACAAATCGAACCGTGATTAATCATACGTTTTTTCGAAAACAAAAAACTCATCTACGGTATTTCGCTATTTTTTGCTTTCACCATCAGTGGTTTCAATTGTCAACTGTAACTGAACATTTATTTTGAAACACGTTGAAATTTTCGATACGGCTGGACAGACTCGTACATTAACCTTCCGTGACTCGCGTCGTGCACTGAGTGCACGAGCGACGATTTTAAAATATCATCCTGTAATGCATTTGTATTCCTCAAATAATTCATTAAGTTTAATTCTTGATCTTCGTGATCTTTTTAAACGAAGTTTGCTCGGACATGCCATAATGCGCTACTATTCGGAGCTGTACCTTTAAGGAGAAACATCAAGTCTGCTGCCACGGAGTTAGGATGATTCTAATTATTATAGATATAATATGGAATATCAAAGGAAAAATGACTTTACAACATTCTCCGAACGAGGAATAATGTTGTACTGTTAAGAATTAAAAATCATAATTAAAAATTTTTTTTCCCTTTAGGTTCTATGTTACCGACTAAGCACAAATATTTGTCTACCGAAAAACAGTCCTATCATTTTAACGTCGGCGCTAATCCGCTGCTGGAACAACGACATCGCAAAAATAAAGTTCGCGATAAAACAACAGCCGCCTCTCTCCGATAACGCATTTGCCGCTATGTTTAAATAAAGAATAAAATATGCGCGAAACAGGCCGTCATTTCTGTCATTCCGAGGAACTTTTTTGCGCGTTTTTGTCCCGCGCGAGTTCGATAGCCGATTGGCTTCTGGCGCTCGTTTTTTTCCTCGCCGGGTTATTTTTAAGTTGCATCTCGGATCGGCACGCGACAGACGCCCGCGCCTTTCTTCCATCGGATAAAATACAGACGCCGCCTGCGAGAAACCCCGCTCCCCTCCCTCCTCCCGTAATACCGCGCTCAGATTTACACGGCGCCATTCGTAACACTCATTGAGTATAATTGTCGGCTCATTTGTACCCTTGTTTACACAACGATGAATTTCGAATATCACTTTTTGTCTGTGAGACGTGACGCCACTCGGAAAGAACGAGTTGCGGCACTAATTTGTCTCGACGCAAGTGGAATGATTGCGCAAATTATGACTGCGCGCGGATGGCGAAATATTCATTATTTTTGCATCACACTTGCATTCAAGTGGACACTTGAAAGCCGGCCGACTTTTTATATTCCGAGAAAAAGATACGTTTGATGCCATCAAAACTGAATCTCAGGACGACCGGAGCCATTTTTTCCACATCTTTCGCACTGTTTGTCCCGACGTGCATACCGTAATGACACAAACATGGGGGAATTATGTTTGAGATACACAAATCAAGCCATTTTGCGACATTAAACTCACAAATCCGTCCCCTCGCATTCTATCATGAATCTTTATAAGCTCCGCAACGTGGACAAAGCGTTAACCCAAGCGGAAAAATCTTTGAATATAGCTTCGGTTCACGTTCCGATATCCGCCACACTGTATAGGGGGCGCCCCAGTAATGACCGCTGGGGGACCACTCTAAGTCTTATTTGATAATATCATCTGCAAATAAAGTCTGCTCAGGATGGCTTGATTTGTTTGTTCGGATCCGCGACGTAATAGGCGGACTTGATTGGATTTGATGTCACATTACGCGCATTACAGATGGCATGGCCAGAAACCAATCGCTTTAAAAACCCAATAGAATTTAAAATTACTTTAAAAAACGAGAAAAGAAATAAATCCTGATTAGAGAAAAAATCTGCCGCCGGCAATTGGTAGATTAACATAAACTCGCGCCGAATACTTCGCTCGAGGTCGCGGTTCTCGTCGGCAGTATCGCCAAAATTACAATAGAAAAGCCATGAATGCGTAACGAGAGCAACGACTTCCTTGCTCTATTCCGCGCGGAATAATTCCACCGATAAATAATTCCGGCCTCTCGGTGGGTTCGCCGCGTCTTACTCCCGCGTGGCCTCTCGAACGCAGCGCCTTCCTTCGCGAAAGACTCGAAAACTTGGCGAACGCGTGGCGTCTCTTCTTCCTAAGCCGGATTTCGGTCTAATGGAGCAAATGGCCATTACACTCCCGAGTCTATTCGACTTTTCGGCCCACTCGACGCGCCCGTTAATGGACTCTAAACATCGCGCCAAGTGACTTCGCGCAAGAAGCAAAAGAGTGCCAATCGTCCGGCAAATTGACCGAGTGAACTTAATTATTTTTGCGCGATATTTTTTGCTTTTTTTCCTTTTTCTCGTGAATCGAGAAGCGTCTTCGGAAATGACAACGAAGAAGTCCACTCGCCGAGGAGGTTAATCTCCCTGGAAATTCATTTGTAATTACGATTCTCGCTCAATTATTTTGCATTGCGCAATTCATGTAAAGTGAACCATGTTTTGTGCCCAGAAGCATTTAACCTACAATGCATTCAATTGTTTGGTGCTCTTAGACTTTAAACTGAATTGTTGGTTGAAAGAAATTTACTTTGTTCTAGTGCAAAATTCCTTGCAAATATTTGTTAAAATGATATTACAATTTGACAAGATATTCTTCTGCCCGGAAAACAAGTGTTTCTGCGTCGAGATATATTATTATATTGAAAGTTAATACGGCGACATCATATAACATATTTTTCTTTCTTTGTTTCAGGTGAGTTGATTTGTGATCGTAAAAAGACTTGTGTGTCCAGGGCAAACGCGTGAGTAAATATCATTACGACAAATCCTTGGTAAAACCAACACTGTACTTCATTTAAACTTTTCTGTTAAGAATTTAAGTCACTAAAACCACCAAAACTTTACGTCATCAAAAAAAAAATTCGTACGTACTTCAACCTTGTTTATTATGTAAATCACGTTTAATTTCGGCTTTTTGTGTAAATTTTCCCTTGTCTTCTTATTCAGAATCGCATTTTCTTTCGTCTCATTCATGTTTATATATTTTCCAAAGCAGCTGTGGTAAAATAAAAGTCATTCATTGGTTCGTCCAAACATTGTCCCTAATTGCGTGATATTAGACAACTACCGAGCAAACGCAAACAGAACGCCCAATGAAAACAGAAAGCCCGACGGCGACGACGAAAAAAAACGTGTCGCCGAATGTTGTCCCAGCCTTTCACGTAATGGAACCAAACAGCGTGCGATAGCTGCTTACACGTACCGCGTTGCTTTCGTTGGCACCCGGACTATTTGGCTGTGCTAAAGAACTTGCTAATTCATCGTCTGTTTGCTCGGAACGCGCGTTCGGTAGCCGCGCGGTCTTGACAAATAGCCATTTTCCGTCCGACAATGAGCCTGCTAATATTGAAATGCCGACGCAGAATCGATGAAATTTACGAGCATATCTTCGCCACAATTCCAACAATCATGCGCAGCGATTGCGCCGGCCAATTTATTGCCGCGATTACAAGACCTCGGCTTTTACATTTACAATGCGTTTTTCGCGCAAATGGGAGTCGCGAAATGGCGCCGGAAAATCAGCCGCAGCTCCGATCAGCGAACACTTACATGCACCTTCACCTCAACAAATGAGCCCGAAAGCCTCGCGAATCGATCGGGTTTTTGCGAGCCGCGAAATATTTCTGATCGGCGATGATTTACGAGCGCTTGTTGTCGAGCCTCCTGACCCTTTTTTCTTCGATCCGACCCATCACGGTTAATTCAGTTTCACAAAGGTAATGGAGGCAAAAAGGTCTGATGTTCGATGTAATTTCGAATCCGATTTGAATAATCGGAGTGTGTTTTGCGGGTGGAGCTGTTTTTCGTCATCTTATAGATAATGCAGAACGTTTTCAACGGTCAGACAACGGTAGAATACGGTATTCTACCTCGATTCCAAATTTCGAAATTTTTTATATCCGGGTTTTGATCCGGATTAACTGAGTATGAGAACTTGAGATATCGAATTTGTGGTGTCCGATTTATTTAAATTTCTTGAAGTATTCGGGTGTTTACATGTTAACGTTCTCGGATCCCGTGGATTCTCAACATATGAAAATACTGCACAAATATCTGAGAACACTGAAAACGAGATTCAATAAAATTTCGGTACTATCGCCGGAAAATGGATGACAGAACTTTTTCTGCAATTTACAGATGTATCTGAAATAGTTTACAGATTCATCTGTAAAATTGCAGAAAGTGTTGTATTTCACAGAAAATGTTCTGTAACATTATTGAGCTAAATAAGTGACAACTATTTAACCTCCAAATTAACCGAGTCGAATAAAGTAATTCAATTGTATGAAAAACCGCGATATCGGTTCAATTTTTCTAACCTCAAATGGCCGAAAATTGTTTTTGTTTTAAAATATTAAATTAAACACATTTTTAGTCAAATTAAATTATTGAAATAAATGTGAATGCAATTCTTCTTCAATTTCACAAAACGTTGTACTTTCGCTGACTTACAGATTTCTGTAAATGTACAACTGTTCTGTAATTTTACAATTTTTCTGTAAAATTGCAGAATTAGGTCTGTAAAAGTACAACTGTTCTGTGAAAGTACAATTCGATTGCAATATTCCGGCTATAGTGTCGTAATTTTACAGAACATATTTTCAGTGAAGTTGAATCCAATCGGACGCTACCCAAAAAACTTCTATTTTTTCAAGTTAGGAATCTCCAAAGGCCACTCCGGCGGCCTCATTATTAACTTAAAAACCTCTTGGCCGCTCAACGAGTCTCCTCATTAAAACATTCGCCGATGCTTGTTAATCCAATTCCCGTTTAGCCTCTTTAACCGGCAACGCGTAAACAGTGTTTCTTTGCGGGCGGCAGTCGAATTTGCCTAATGAAGCCGCCGCTTTGGGTCCGGGCGCTGCGGCCTACTCGAATTCCTTGCTTTTAACGTGGGCGCGCGCGGCGTCTTCATTTGGGCGGTCATTAGTTCGGAAAATGACCGCACCCATTAGCGCTTTTGGCGCGCGCTTTGCATCAGCGAAACGGCCGCCCAGACAATCAGTCGCACCCTTTCGAGAAAACAAACCGAATGGGCTGTCCATTACAAATTACAGGCCCTTCAGGCGCAGACACCCACTCGCAAACCGCGAAACAATCGGCGGATTCCGCCGCCTGCATTGTTGGTGCTACGACCGCGAGAGGGTGACGCGCTGCCGCTGACGATAACTTATGATTCGGACCCTTGGCGCGCACGTACGCGCCCTTTCTTTTATTTCAAGCCGGCATTTGTTTCCGCGATCGCCCGGCAGAATGCGACAACTATTGTGTAAGCTAGGGGTGAAAGTTGGGGGACGGGGTGGGAGCGATGAGTCGCACGATTTTCCCGGGAACTAAAGTGCCCGTGTGGGAAAGGCGAAGCATTTTTCAGGCAGTTCTTAATTTCAATTGCACGATGCGTCGGAAAAATTGTACGCGAAGATCATTGCGCGATTAGATGAAGTCGCCATATTTCAACGTTGTCCAGAGGATTTAAAAAAAACCCTGAAAAAGACGCTTCATTAAATCTACAAATTTGTTGGTACTCTGGTTCGTAAAAAACAGAGAATGATAAATTCAACGATCTGTATCATACAGTTCACTAGCTGCTTCGTAGTCTAGTGGATTTACTTCCACAGAGATATAACCACAAAAATACATCGGTGACAGTTTCTTTTTCTTATCGTTTGTCGGTCCGCTATGTGACTTAACCCTTTCACCCATACATTTGTGTGTTCGTACACGGAAAAAATACGATCTTCGTATTAGCTAAACCCGAATTTGCAGACATTTCTTTGTACAACTGTCAGAATTTATTTTCAAGCTAGACTAGCACATTTATTTGAATCACAAAACTATAAATAGAATAATTCTCTTGTAGGTTATGTATCTTGAATAAGCAGTTGACTGAATCAGTCAAAGAGTATATCCCACCAAGAAAAAACTTTAGGTGGCGCCACCATTAAAATTGAAAACGAAAATCAAACATAACCAACCATTTCATGAACACATGGCTGTTTTACTGATTCAGCCAAACGCATTATCTGGTTCATTTAAACCGTTTGTCCGATTCTCATGACGCATGGTAGGTAAATGTATTTGACTGAAGCATATAGTTTGCTTGTACCCATAGCAGCCATACAGTTTATCTAAATCAGGTAAAAATTTGCTTGTACTGGTTCAATTTTTTCTTCCTTGAACAATGCTCACGAAAAGTACCTTCTGGGGTGTTTTTGGGTTAGCTGAGCACATATTTATGGTCAAAAGTTCAAATTTCAAAATGGCAGATCCGTTATGGCAGACCAAAAAGATAAATTTTGATCAATTTGGTATTGGGAAAATCTGAGCTCATCTTCGCTTTCAAAGACCTCATAAACGCCAACATACTGACTTTGAAAGAATGAACAAATTTTAATTATTTGGTCGGTTATATTAAATCCGCTATTTTGAATTTTGATAATTTTGATTATCACTTATGACTCACCCGTGATGTCACTGTGATGTCACAAAAAAATCTGGTTCATTGGGTTTGATAATGTTATGTGGGCAATTAAAAAATCACACAACACACTAATCTGTTATAACATCAAATTATAACCATAATCTCAGTTAGCATAACCTTAAATGTTTTCTTCAATTCGGCAGACTATTGGTTTAAAAAAATATTCAGAAATATTATCTTGACGTTTTAATAGAACGTTTATTAACAACAAAATTAAACTATCGTACATTGAGAAAAATGTTCGAGTACATTTTACCATAACATTTAGGATTCGCGAAGTATCCTTTCCCATCTGAACAAAATTAGTATGACTTCGAAGAATTTTTCGCAGATGATATAGTAAAATATATTGTAACTTGTAGTAATGTCTCATTTGAAGATAAAATAAATTTGTCCAAATGGGATACGATACGTCGCAACTCCTATATGACATGGTAAAATTTATTGGAATTCTAATAGTTTTTCATAGAATATTTTTCTCAGTGTAAATCCGCTTTAATTGCCTAGCAGAACAAAACAATTTCACGTCTCCAGCTTGCTTCACTGAAGTAATACCGATAAGTTGATCCAAGTTATTATTCCGCGGGGTGTACTCGGCTCCCCCGATTTCCTCTTTTTTTTGTTATTCAAGATCTCACATATTCTCAACGGAATTGACGGAGGGTTGCGAATAAAAGACGCCGTTGCACTCGAGAGCCGTGTTTACGCGGGACACAGAAAACTCGAATCGTTTCTTTTCGAGAGGACGCGCGCGCGACAAAAGCGAGGGTGAAATTCACGTCATTCCCGGCGCATTGTCAAGCCCGCCTGGATTGTTTACATTGAGCGCCGAACACTTTCCTCCGAATTCGATGACGGAAAAGAGACACCGAAGGTAACGGTGCGACAATGGCGTCGTAAATTAACGCCGCCCGGGCGAGAGGAAAAGAATTAAACGTGGTGGCAAAACGACGACCCAAAGAAACGAGTCGTGGCGCATCGAGACGCTCAATTATATTCTTCGCTGAAAAAACAGTTTCGATCGAGAGAAAAAAATTATTACGCAACTTCGAAACTCAGTGAACCGGAATTTGACAATTTCGCGGACTTTGTAAATTTTGTGGGAATTATAAATGTTGTGAAAATCTCAGGTACTTTCGCAAAACGTCTCGAACATCGATAGTGCACTCAGAGATGGTGTAATAATCTATTTCAATCCTGACGAAGCGGAGGAAATTACGAGGATTCACAGTAGCGGTTTGAGGAAAGAAGTTTGCACTCGACCAATCCCATCTGCGCGCAACAAGCCCCGCACCTCCGCGCTGTACAGGAGAACGCTTTTTATCAAAGCCTTGAATTGCGACGACAGGTGGCTCCAGTTTCCTAGCTCGGTTTCGCGCATAGTATGGTGACTAACTCCGGCGGCGATGTCGGCTAACTTGACGTTGTTCCGAGCTGCACGACACAATTTACAGTGCTCAGAAAACCATACGCTCAAGTATTTATATTCCCATACAACTTTTACCTCGTCTTCTGCGGATTTAAAGCTTGTAAAGCCTCCGGATAGACGGCCTTTACAATGAAAATTACAGTGTCAGGTCTTTTTGCGATCGTTGAAAGTTTATTTGAGCGACAATATTTGCGAGGTTAGGGCTGTAGATAGCAAGAAGTTTCTGCTTGACAAAAAGCATGTATACGAAAAATAATAGTTGCACACTGAGAAAAATCGTTTTTAGTAGATCCAACTAGAACGGGAGTTGAAACGGCTGCAACTATCGGACCGTAGTTAAATCAACTACATTTCGGGGCTAATGTAACTACGATCCGATATTTGCAGCCGTTTAAACTCCCGTCGTTACATCAACTCCGAAATGTAGTTGATTTAACTACGATCCTTGCAGTTCTACTATATATGGGAGTTGGAATAACTCCCATTCGTAGTAGAATCAACTTAAAATGGAGTTGTAATCGTTTTAACTCCTAACTGTAGTTGATATGACTATATTTTTCATTGAATGGACTATTTAACTACGACCCGTAGTTGTGCGTACTACAACTAAAAATTGGAGTTGAAACAACTTTTACTTCCTTTTAACTACAGTTTGCAGTTGTTCCAACTCCCACAATTTTTCTCAGTGTACATCTGTTACATCTGATTGTCGTAGACGAATTTTTACACTGGCGCGCGCACGAGTCCGGTCGCGCGCTCGGATATTACGTTTACATTCGCGACCCCGACATGTAAAATCGATGTTTTTGGTAATAACCTAATAGGTAATAACCTAAGGGAGGAATACATAAAGGGTAGAATATATAAACAAATATTAGTAGAAGCTAATATTTTGTTTAGAAAAATTTTTGCATTCAAAAAACGATCGCTCGTGTCCTCAGTACACGATGCGACCAACGGAAGGTTAACGCGCATCGGATAATCCGGTGCGCGCCAAGGAATTCAACGATGTCCGATCAGACATCCGATGTCAAGATTGTTCGTATATCTGATTATAAAGGTTTACTATTCAATTGCGATCATCTAAATCTCGCGTCACGGTCAACTAATTGGATAGTTTCAAATTCCTTTTTTGTTGTTAAATGGGATGAGAACTTTTTTTAAATAGATGAGACTTTTTTCTCTGTGTTTTGTCGCCGAAAATTGGCACTGATCCTAATTGTTGAAGTTCGCTCATAAAAGATTCTAGTAAGTAGAGAAGAACGTGCACGGAAAAATCTGGACATTACTGACTACTGTCCGGCATTCGGATGTCTTAAAACAGTAACCACTTCTGTCAGAACAGTACTAAGTAGTGTGCTGGGCAGCACTCGCTACTGTCCGGACAGTGCTCAGTACTGTCCGAACAGCACTGGTTACTGTTTTAAGAGGGTAGTACTCTGTAGCGGCCTGAAAAAACGTGATTTTTGCGATTTTTAAAGGATAAGTAACAATGTATGGAAAAAACGAAATACATATGTTTATTGGTCCACTATTGAACTACAAAAAAAAGCGGAATACATATGTATTCCGCTTTTTTTCATACATTGTTAGTTATCCTTTAAAAAACCCAAAAACACCCTTTTTTCAGGCCGCCAGAGAGTACCACCCCCTTAAGACATTTCGATTGCAGACAGCACTGGTTACTGTGCCGGACAGTACTCAGCACTGTCCAGTTTTTTCCGTATGCTATGGAAGCGTGCGAGAGAAACTTGATTTATTGTATGAAGATAGGGAATGACATATACGAGAGGTAGTGTAAGCGGGTTATTTTAGAGTTTCGAGGCCCTCGGGCGCGAGCATACGCTGAAAAAACTGTGGTAGAAAATTACTACCACGGAAAAGTATTCGATTTTATTACCACACTAGAAAAGAAGGTGTCTCATCGGTGTTTCATTTTGAGGCATTGAAATATCTTTGGTGTTTCTTCTAAGCAAAACCGTTTTGTTTTGAGACACTTTTCGTGTCTATTATATCAAAGTGTTTCAAAATGAGACACTTGTTTTTGTAGTGCACCATGCACCATCACCAATTGATACCACCGTACGGTGGTAGCAATTTCCTACCACGCGTGGTAGCTTTTTCACCCCATACATTTGACTCACTCTCCGTGAGGCCATTTTCCTCCCAGGATAGTAGCAAATTCCTCCCACGGTGGTAGCAAGTTCCTATCAGTGGTATCTTTTTGCTACGACGTATGGGAGATATTTTCTACCGTGTTTTTTTCAGTGTACGTCGATGTTTCCTTCAATTTAGGATTTTTGCGCTATAATTGTTTTTATTCTGGATTTAGATTTGGCTGATAGGCGAAATACTAAAATTTTGTGTACGAGTTTCAGCCTTGTTTTACCTCTGATTCTGTCTCGTTTGGAGAGACACATGAGAGTTCCATCCCCGAAACGCGGGGATCAAAGGGATATTATTATGTGCGGACCGTGCCCTAGTACGCAGATGCTGCCATATCAAATTTTCTACGCCGAGCGTCGCGCCATCTGTGTCCAACCGCCACTGAAAGGACACAGTCGGTACCCTCCACCAACACCACAGGCGACCGACGGAGGAAGAGAATTGGAATTGTGGATACGGACGACTAGGCCAAATAACTTTTGCAGATTCTTTCTGTAAATTGGTGACATCTGCTGAAACCATAATTTCAGTTCCTATTATTGCAAACGATTGTAGTTCTGTAATTTGTTTATGCGAACGTGCAATATTAGCACGTCATTATTATTATTGATGGTGTCGATAAACTGAATCATACATAAATTTTCTGACGACAAGGTTTCTGTACAATCTGTAGATTCTAATGAAAATCTTCATGGTACAGTCAACCCAACAGGATTTTTTTAATTCTTTGGAGATATCTGGAGTTCCATATCATGTTATCCAATTAATAGTTGGTATTCCGATTATATGAACTTGATACCAGATCCCATCTATTTTGTGAATAGGAAGCAAATTACAAATAAAGGTTACCCAGATAAAAAAACCACGATCAAAATCACGTGTAAAGCCCCGTTGGAAATCACGTATAAAAACTCGTGGAAAATCATGTGGAATTCCTGGGGAAATATGGACTTGGAAATACACGTGGAAAACCACATGGAAAACCACGTGGAATATCACATAGAAAGTTATGCAAAATTCGCTTAATAATTAAATTTATATAATCTAATTAGAATGACGTATAAATTTAAATTTCGTTATGCGGTCGATTATATGACTATATATCGATGGCTAGGTGGAAGAAGGTGCCGTTTCAGGAGGGACTCGAAGAAGGTGCCATTTCGGCCCATGCATTTTAAATGGCCCGAAATGGCAGTAATGAGTTCATTATTCCCCGGTAGTTTCCACTACCGCGCCTGAGGTGCATAAATAAACTAATGTAATTACTTAACCCTCATAGCTCAATAACCTCCGTCTCTGACAAGTGTCAAAAGAACTTCTCAGGCCTGGGATCTCGGTAAAATATTTTATAAATTAATAAGTTTTTTGCTGAATCCTGGTACACTATGTAGTATTCTTTAAGATTGTATCGACACTTCCATTCCATTCTGTCGTATCTGCAGAGAGTCGGTTCAAACTGTCGTAACTGCATTTTAGACATAACCTTACAGGAAATTAAAACATTCCCAAATTCAGTAATCTGTAAGTATATTTTACGTAAAGTTTACTTAGAAAACCATTGTATGTATGTGAGGTTTGATTAAATAGTGTTTTCTTTTGTATAGATTTCTTATATATATAGTAATTGAGAAAAGAAACTTATATTTTTGGTTATGTGTCAAAACGCAGTTACCAGTTTGAACCGACTCGCTGCAGATACGACAGAATAGACCGGAGGTGTCTAAATTTATGATTCAAAAAGCTATTCCGAGTGCTAGAAATCATTTTATCAATTCATTTCACCAAGTGCACTGATGAAAAATGATATTTCAAAAAAACCTCCCACTAGAGAAAACTTCAAAAAACGTCATTTTTCAAACCTCTATAACTTCATCAGTTTTGTACCAAATTGGACCAAATTTTTTTGTCCGAAGTCCCCCAAAGTCTAGTTTTTGAAAAGCTGTGAGCTGATTTTCAATCATTCCCTCCCCCCACCCCCTTCACCCCAAAATGAGAATCACTTTTTCCCGTATAAAAAACATGAATTCCCAAGTATTATATGGGAATGGTAAACTGTCATTTGACAAATCTGTTACTCGGCAATGAAAATATGAAGTTTTCTTACTGAAACGCAAAACAAAAATAAATTCGGATGATTTTAAAACAAGTTTGAATTAAAACTTGTCTCAAATCATTTTAATTTTCGATGAATTTTCGAAAAATTACATTTTGGCAGTTTTTTTATTTTTGCATTGCATAAATAAAAACTTTTTGCAATAAAACTGCAATTTATGTTGCATTGCAAAATAAAAACTTAACAAAATATCATTAATCATTAAACTCTTTATACAACTACCCCTAGAATACAGTTTCGATACAATTGAAAAGATAAGAATTGGATTATTGGAAAATTCAACATTCATTAGAATTTACTAGTATTTTTATGGAGTTTTGAAGGCTATAAATAGTTGACTGGCAATCAATTCAGGAATTTAAAATAAACTTTTTGAATGTATCGATCTCACTGAAATTAATAATAATGTTGGAATTGAACATAAACGACTTTTTTCAGGAATTTTAAATTGGTTATGGAAAACATTAATAAAATACCGGAATAGAATGGAATAGAACAGAACTGAAATTCAAATGATAAATTCAGCATCTCCATAGAGGAAATCTTTGTTGGATAATACATTATTCTTTAGATTTATTTTAGATAATATTTCTGAATAAAAGAAATAATATTCATTAATAGCTACTGATTAACATTCTGTAAAAGAGCTATCCATTTAACACGCTTCGCTGTGCAAAAAGAACGAACATATGATTTGATACCAGATAAAAAATAACACAATAACAAAAGCGTAACGTAATATATGGATGGTTCCAAAATCAAACTATGAAGAAGATTTCGGCATCAAGTTTTTACCTATTTTTATATACTTATACACTTCATAGTTTACAAAACTTTCAGCTTTAACAAATCGGGATATCACAGTTAAGCAATTCTAATACACAGTTATTGGGCTACAATTTAGTAATGGGGTATTCAAGTTATTAGGTTCAGTGTTTCACGTTAAGCTATAATTTCCTATACATGAAATATCATTTAATATTATCAGTATATCTAATTTATGAGGTTTGTCGAGTTGGTATCATAATCCTGACGTGCTGGAGTTAAATACACCCCGAAATCGCATTTCTTGACCCCAAAAACATATAGAAAACTTGGTCGTATCTTCAGATCCGATGAGAAAATTTTTATGTGTGGCTGGGTAGTCATGTGGGAATTAATGAATAAATTAACGCTTTTCATTATCATGCTAACATTTTCTATGGTGCAAGTATCAGCAGCTGCAATTTTTACCACGCATTCTCCATGAAAACGGGGACTTTGTACACATATCCGCACCGAGGCACGTTCAGGCACAAAAAAGTTGCAGCACTTTAAAGACAAAACTAATGTATTTTTATCATATCTATAGAATAAATTGTGCAGTTTTTTGCGCTGCCCACAAATATACTTGAATACAATAGAAATGACATTTTGAATGTGTATTTTACATACATAAAGTTTTATTCATGTAATTGCATTACTGTCAATGATATTGCATTATACTGAACGGACTCTAAAATTAGTATTTTCAGTTATGTTAAAATAGTTACATTTCGAAGCACTTCATAATTAACAGAAGTTATCAAATCTGACATTGCATACATTTTCCTGGAAGTGTTAAGATATGTTTTAAGTATAAAAAATTTTTTTTTCAACTTTCATTTTTTTTGCTATGCGCGCTTTTTGCCGGGTTTGGCCCCACTGTGCGGCGTTAGTCCGGCGCAAGTACTTTTGGCCGTCGGGCGATGCGACGGCAAAGGTCTGGCAACAAGAAGGCAACGGTAGGGTGTGGGTATGGCGGAGATATGGCGCACGTGAATTTTCGACGTCGGGCGATGCGACGGCAAATATCAGGCAACAACACGGCACCGGTAGGCCGTGGGTATGGCGCAGGTACGACGCACATGAATTTTCGCCGTCGGGCGATGCGACGGCAAATATCTAGCAATAAGAAGGCACCAGTAGAGTTATGGCGTGGTTATGGCGCAAGTACAGCGCACGCGAATTTTGTCCGTCTGACATTGAGGTGGCAAATGTCCGGCAAAGATAAGGCAAAGCTATGGCGTTGGTCCGGCGCAAGTACGGTGCACAAGAATTTTCGCCGTCGGGCGATGCGACCGCAAATGTCTGGCAACAAGAAGGCACCAGTAGGTCGTTGGTTGGCGCAAGTACGGCGCACGCGAATTTAGGCCGTCTGGCATTGAGGTGGCAGATGTCCGGCAGCGATATGGCAAAGCTATGGCGTTGGTCCGGCGCAAGTACGGCGCACGTGAATTTTCGCGGTCGGGCGATGCGGCTGCAAATGTCTGGCAACAAGAAGGCACCAGCAGGGCGCGGGCGTGGGTATGGCGCATGCGAATTTTGACCTTCGGGCGTTGCGGCGACAAATTACTGGCAACAAGAAGGCAGCGGTATGGCGTAAGGAAGGCAACAATGTGGCCTACCACTGAAATATTTCTTAGGCTGGCAGCAGTATGGCGTGAGTAAGGCAATAGTATGGCTCGCGATCATGATCCAGCCTTGCCGCCAGACTCTTACTATACCTTTGCCTGCTTGATGCTATACTTATGCCAGACTACTGCCAGACTCTTTTTTTCCACGCGGGTAATGCAACCACAAATGCACTTATGGTTTTAAAGAACCTTACAGTTTGACATATATGAAATTGTGTTTCTGAATAATTAGCCGAACCTTGTGCATTTGATCAGTATCTAATCTGGGAGAATTTAAGATACGAATAATACTCCTCAAATATTATGGGTATGAACATTTTCACTTTTAGGTTACTTTACTCGACAAACCGTTTCAAACGACGGGACACAGCGGGCTCCCTCGTTCGAAACGTTGCGCGCCACCGTTTGAAACGCTGGCGCGCATCGGTGAGACTCATCGAATGAGACGGTGGCCGGTCTATAATTTGAAACGATGCGCAACCACAGTTGTATGATTGGAGGGGTGCCCGAAGGCACGTAAACGAGCCTGGACCGAAGCCCTTTGCTCTCTCAATTAAGCATGCCATTTAAAAGGGTCAACTCAGGGGGTTAACCAGTGTAAAACTCTGGTACCCCCCCCCCCCAGAGCAGGATCCTCAGT
>JABFPB010000780.1:0-31807 GCA_022817645.1 Ceratoteleas bidentatus
CGACGGTTACACCTTGGCCAAAGTGTAACAGTTACCCGTTTCAACGGGTAACAGTCGCACGCATATTTTTTCAGTGTGCTATCGAAAATTGTCAAGAGTTAACTCAAAACACAAGTATGTCCATGCAGAATCTCGCAAAAAGCATATTCGTAAAAAGCATTTAGCATATAATCACATAAAACAATTAACCGAACGTCAATCGGATACATACGTCAGCCTGATAAGCACTATTACGACGCAAATATCCACATCGAATCGTATTTCGTTAAAGCATATTTTGTCTTTTCAACTGAATATGACTTTTGTCGAGTCAACCAAGTTGATCGACCGTCTGTTATTCCAGGAGAATTATTTTTTGACTGGCAGTAGCTTTGTGCATATTTTGTTGATTTGTTTTTTAGATTCCGCTCGGCTATACTTATTTTGCTCTCGCGTATTATACACGTGCATAAAATTTGCTCCAGTGTAAACGAAATTTAGAAAAAAAGAAAGATGAAATATAATAAGCGGGGGAAAAAGGGCACACAGTTGTTTAAATTGCATTTCTTCGTAGACGACATTTTTATCGTATACAGCACAATAAACCGTTCAGTCGTATCGTTTTTTACTTTATCGTCGGACGCGCGAATAATTCAAATATATTTTCCAGAGAGCGCTACCTTTTTTTGTTCAATTTTAATGTAATCCACGACCAATCCTTGTTGTTTGACATGCAGAATTCGTTAGGTACTGCTGTTTTGAAAGTTTAAACAGTGTCAAGTAGTCACATTGCTAAGTGGGCGCATCCGAAATCGACATTGAATACAATCGTAATTTCGGAAAAACTGAAAAAACATTGAAAGGAATAAACTTTTCTAGTAATTGTTGTGACTGGCCTAAAAGCACTGCGGAGCTATAGAAAATTACCTTGCGTGCAACATTCGCCCGACGCGTTTAGAAAGAATAAAAGTCGTCATCATTTTTGTCGGAATTTCATAATTAAAATGTTGTTTAACTCGGAGAACCCGCATTCCCTTGTATACACAATTAGCCGGGCAATTTGATAACAAAATTATATGTTTATTTAGCGCTCGGGCAAATAAACTGCAAAAGTGATTCGCGCATTTGAATCTCGAACGATTTTTGACCAGCAATCGATTGCGGTAAAAACAGTAAGCGCAGCACAGCAGACCAACAAAGGTAATCGCCTTTTCAGAAATTACTTTTTTATTTACCTTTTATTTTGAAAAAAAAATTCAGGTCAAACTCTGAAAGTACTGACATGGCCCTACTGTTTCGCAGTTTGTGTAAATATTCAATTCAGCTTGAGAAATTTTTTTCAAATGAAATGTCGAAGAATACAACTTTTTATAGTGTAGTAATTGGTACGAACGGAAACACTGAATTGATACACATTATAACATCATTTTTACAACATCATTCAAAACTAACGTTACGAGATTAACATTGAATCTCATGTTATTTCATGCATTGGACATCCATCGCATATCCAACATTGAATTTATTCCGGTGTACCTTTATCACACAAAAATAATTAATTAAACCAATGTGGGCAACACAAATTTGATATTTAACCGATAACTGATTGTTACAACTAATATAAACAATACGAATATCAGAATAAATCCGAATGAATTATTTTTTAATTAGACTAATGGAAAGAACGACTAAAAGTGTTTTCAAATCGTTTCAAACACATTTCGCAATGAATCATGGAAAAATGTTAGTCCAATTTATTTTGAAACCTGATAGAAAACGTAATTTAAAAAATGAGAATAAAAAACAAATAAAAACTAAAGTAGTCTGGTTTGCGCGAAAAACTGTTTTTTTCCAGAGATTAAAATTATAATAGCTTATTTACAAAATGCGATATAATAATGTTCGTTTCACGCTCGCTCCGAATCCCCGAAAATCCGCAACTAATTGGCCGACGGATCCGCAAAAATACTACTAATGTATCAAAGAGCGGTTTTTTTTCGCGCAGTCCGGCTCGGCCGCATTTCGGCAAACACGGCAGGGCTTGAGGAATCATTTCGCTGGCGAAAAACATGCCGAAGGATTAATCGTTTGGACGTTAATTTATACGTCCGGGGATCCGCCGAATCCCCAGCGCTCGGCCGAAAAATCCCGATAAATGGCGGGGCGGGAACAACCAGGCCGTTCATCCTGCGAAACATTGAAACATTCGTAATAAATTTGCCGATCGAGGGAGGTGTTGCATATTGTTTCCGCATTTTATAATCGCACTCGAATGCCAACAGAATCGGAGCATTTTTCCGCCAGTCGCGCCGCAATAATTCTTCGCCGCAACTAACCAAAGCGCGACGCTCGGCAATTAAATCGTTTCTTTCATTAATACTTCATGACTTTTTAAATTGCCGTCAAGTTCCATGAAAGGCTTTGTTTGTCGACGCAAACTGCGTCAATCGACGATTTCGATAGCGAAGGGCACGCAAATCTAATGAAATTGTAACTCAAACAACAGTCGATTTTGAAAATCGAATTGCCTTCTTGAGTTAAGTAGCAGAATTTGCGCTTTCAGTGACTCAAACGGTTTTATCACAGCCAGAAAAAGATAATTAAAAAAAGAAGAAATGCTCTCCTTTTTTAATTATCCTGCCAGAGAGAATCGTATTGGAGAGAGGAATTAAATGTTGTAACTCATCCCCAAAACAAAGATAAGTGTTTTAATGCATTTGTATACACACATTTCGCGTATAATAAGGCACTTGACACACTTTATGCGCGCCATTAAAATCTTTATCCGATAATGACTAGACTTTGGGGGCTAACGTTGCGATTGATCGTGTACTTTCAATGTAGTGTAAACGAAATTTGGCAAATCGCGCGGGCAAAAAGGTGGCTGAAATATCGATGCTCCCCCGAAATATCTCCCTCGGTTATTTCAGTGTAATGCACTTGAAACTGATCAATTTAGTAATGGCCGCGGTTCGCTGTAGCATTTTTTCGCGTGGCGTTTATTTTGCGCCAACTTTTGACTTTTTCTGACTCGCCGGCACGAAAAACCTCCGCGGAGGAGCATATTTTTCCGCGAGAGCACCTCGAGCGCGCCACTTTCGCGTTCACGCGACAGATATTTCGTTGCGCTATCGCGGGCAACTTAATTGCGGAGAAATACGCGGCATCCTGGTAATTTGCCTGTGGAACAAAAAATCACTGGCGAATTCCAATGCGGGTTTCCGTTTATGCGCCGCTTTCTCACAGTTTTCAATTTTTTGGCCTTTTCGAGATATGCTTACGATTATTATATAAAAATAAAATACAATAACCTCAAATTATCTTTCTAAAAATCGCAAGGTGTAATATGAGACAAGATGTAGAGAAACTGAAGAAAGAATAACTTATAACCCTTATTTCTTTGAAAGAATAACGCAAGGGAAGTAATGAGACGAAAACAATATTAAGAAGAAGACCGCGTTAATTTGTAACACCTCTAAAATTCTAAAACTATGGACGAATGCATTTGTCTAATAGACTGAACAGTCTTGTTTTGTAAATTGTTTTTCACCACACGTGCATGGGAAACTCAATTTTCCACCCTAAAAACCGGGAGGGAAATGGACAATTCCCTCCCACTTTTCAGGAAGGGAAATTGAGTTTCTCGTGCACTTATTGTGAAAAATATCGAAAAAAAACTCGTTCCTTGTAATACT
Organism: Ceratoteleas bidentatus; assembly: GCA_022817645.1. Taxonomy (NCBI): domain Eukaryota; kingdom Metazoa; phylum Arthropoda; class Insecta; order Hymenoptera; family Scelionidae; genus Ceratoteleas; species Ceratoteleas bidentatus. The sequence goes on from JABFPB010000780.1 coordinate 3,675, forward strand.
CGGCTTCGCCTCGTGCTACAATACACTCGGGAATCGCCTATTTCCCGCCCTAGTTGCGTAATATACTATTGTATTAATTTTGAAGCTGAGAAAAAAGCAACAGCTTTTTTAATAGTCTGCTGGGGAATAGTCTGCCGGTTTCAGCTTCAAAGTTAAAAAAGGTACTATGGATGAGATTAGTTATTCCAACTGTAATTACAGTAAGTGCAACTTGATTTTTAGTTTACAACCCATAATTACAGTAATCAGAATTGAAATCCTTTTAAATGTATCATTACAATTACGTTAAACGATAAGCATTTCTCTCAGCTATTTTTTGATTGTTCACGTTCAAACAATATCTTTCTGTGTCTGCAACATTTCAAAAATACGTGCATATTTTTCAACATGTACTGTATATTTACAATTTTTTCTCATTCTGCTCACAAACTGCAGAAAAAAAGCAAAAAAGACCGACTGATAACTGTCTAAAGTTTCACTTCGGTGAAATGAGGTTAAAAAGTTACCAAAAGTAGCCTAGCGCGGTGAATCCGATTATCGTTCTCAACGGCCATCTAGAAAAACGCCAACTTCCGTTTGATTCGCGACGTACATGTTTTCATTCATAAAAGCAGCGAGTGGCCGAGGATAAACTACGCGCGGCAACGTAACAGCGCGCGCTAGCAAGGACGCGGACTGTCATTCAGCGATCTCGCAGTCACATCGGAGGTTATTAATCGGCGCTGTTTACTGCGGATGCTCTCGCGGTCTTACGCGGGATAAACACGTGAGCGCGGTACACAATCGCCGGATATAAGACAGCCATTTTTATCCACATGCCACGGCTTTTTGCACATCTTTTACCCAGAACTGATGTTTGTCTCATACTATACTATTATTTTACAATAATTAGCCTTAAATTACAAATGATACATTGAGGGGACAGTCCGGTTAAATTTATTTTTCTCGCCTATATTTTGAATAAGCTTTCCACGGCACTATATTGAAGGCTCCAAAATGGGGGCGGAGTACCTAACCGAAATCGGCAGTGAAGCCGTGCGATTATCGCCGCGGCTCACTGCCTATTTTCGACGTTTAAAAACAACCGAAAATCACCTGCTCTTCGAAATCACCTTCGCTTCGAAAATCGCAACACGTACCGTATCTTAAATGAAACTTGTCGACAATCTGCCTTATGATAAGTGATATTTACAATATGGTAGTTACTTTATGGCATCGTGGTCTCGTGGCGAAGATACTGGACTTATAACTCGGAGGCTCGAGATCGAGTCTTGATTGTGGAATTTTTTAACTCAAATTTTAACGCCGATTTTGTTTAAGCGTAACTTGTATGTAAAAATAGTGACAATAACCGGCCTGGAATATATACCTTTCGTATAAAAATAATACGTAAAATTGAGTCCTGTTAAATATGTCTTTGTATGTTTTGATACGTTACATTCCCGCAAATATTCCAATATGTATGTTTCAATACGAAGTTTTTAATAGGGCCAATATCTTTTTATAATACTGTAATAATTAATACTGATCTTATGTACTTCAATAACGTGTTATTAAAGATTAATAAGAATTCAATTAAAAATAATATTGTTTTTGTAAAAATAAGGTTTGTATTTAAAAATTTGAATGTAATAGAAGAAAACAACAATTAGTAACGATTTTTAGTTGAAATTATAACATATTGATTAAAACATATTGAGAAACGTTTTCGAAAACGCTAAAGAAATTTTAATGTAATAATTACGGAAAAAATCGAATCGTTTTTCAAGAATCGATTCTTTTTTCGGACGATGCATCGATTATTAATAATTTACTCTTAGGAATAATCCAAGAATCGATTCGATTATTATCAGTATTGGGGATTCCTAATTGTAATATTCCGGCTATAGTGCCAGAATTTTCCGGCTATAGTATCGTAATTTTACAGATCATGTTTTCAGTAATTGGTTGCTTTAGGATGAGATTATTTTAGTTCCTAATACAAGATATGGGAAAACCCCCGCATTAACGTAAAAATAGATTATACCTGGTTGCAAAAGCTGAGCGGATTTGACAGTTGTGTACATTTTTCCTGCACTTCTTTCGATAGCTGTACAATTAGTCATCGCTATCTTGGACTTGTTGGGGTTATTTATTCTTAAACTCTATTGTCTTATTTCTACTAAAACTCTATTATTATGTCTAATTGCAAAACAACTAAGGGACCGTCCATAAAATACGTTCGCCTTTCATATACATCTCTGTTTACCTATGGTAAAAGTATTTTCATTCTACTTAAATAGCGACGTACTGACACTCAATGTGAAAACAATTCATTTGTGTCTGTTCTATTAACAGTAATTTGTCTAATCTAAACAGATTCCTATTGTTGAGAGACAATGATATAACCCCATAAGAACATAATGTTTTTAAAACGTTTTCAGAAGGTTTTGTTAGAAGTTTTACAAACGTCGTTAAAAGGTACTTTGAAAAGCGAACAATTTGACACAACGTCAAATTGTTCGCTTTTCAAAGTTTCAAAAACGTTCTTAAAACGTTGAGTGATACGTTTAAAAACGTTTTGAATCGTTTGTAAAACGTCTTTAAAAAGGTTTGTAAAACGTTTTACGCTACTATAACAATTATTTCTTATTTGGTTTTTAAAACGTTTTACAAACGACATTTTAAGGGAACTCTCCATGAAAATAGATATTTTTGTCAATTTTAATCCAATCAGCTTGATTTTTTGGTGTTTTGTCGAATTTAAGTCCCTTAATAATAATCTGTAACGAAAACCCCCAAAAAATCAATTGTTTATCATTAATTAACAAAAAGTTGTAAAAAAAACCCCAGTTTTCAAAAACTCAAATTGCAGTCAAATTTATTGTTCTTAGCGTCACTTTGTTTGTAATTAAGAGGTTAATAAAAATTACGGACGGATTTTTAATAACTATCACCAAACAAAAGTTATAAACATTCATGTGAAAAGATGATAAAAATGTCCGAACAATTTTTAAAAAATACGAAAATCTAATGAAAATTGAGCTCCCGTTGTATTTCGTACATTTAAAAATAAAAATGTTTATCGTTACTACCAATTTTTAATTAACTTTCATACAGCAATATGAGAAAAGTACAAACAATGTCGTCTGGTATTGGTTTAATGCTTGTCAAAAATGTAACCTCCAAAGATCGATGTGATAATACTAATCTCGTACTACTTCAAGTGGTAAACGTTTACCAGTTGAGGGTTATAGTTTTCACCATTTGACAAATAGTATGCCTTACAACCTTAAAATTGTATTTCCTACCAATACAGTGGTATCTCGTACAACTAAAGTGGTAACTTTTACCACTTAGTTTTCTCAGTGTAGTTTGACTATCTTCAAATAATATCACAATTATTCCCACACATTATCGGGTTATTATAGATTATATTCCACCTCTGAGTGGAATTTTTTAACCACATATTGCCTCGTAAAGAAATAAAGTTTCGAAATGTGTCAAAACCCGATTTTATTTAAATGGGAAGAAATAAAGTGCATTTCGGCTCGTTTAAACATTTTAATATTACACGGAATAAAGTTTACCATAATTTTTTGTCATATTTGGAACCATTTTGTGGGGCGGCCTGGTTAATGTTCGACTTGACCCCATTTAAGGTCCATTCTATTATGCAATGTATATTTTTGTACAATTATATCGCTATAAAATCAGCCATCAAAATAGTGATATTATACACATCACTTTGCTAGACAAGAAACTTAACATTAATTTTCTTAACAACAGTTAAGAACATTAATTTCGCGACATTAACTGAAGAACACTTCATTTTAAATAAACTCCCGTTTAATTGTTCATCAAATAATATGGGAACAAAAACGCCTCGTAGTATTTAGTTACTCAGTGAAACGATGATTCCAAATACAAGCCCGAGTTTCTGTTTCTTCCGTAAAACACATTTTCTCATTCCAAAACATTTGAAAAAAATCACCCAAACACTCGAAACCTGGCAATCAAAAAACTTGCGCATTATAAATCAGTTATATATATTACGGATGTAACCTATTATTCCCTGCCATCGAAAGCGCAAATAAGTCCTCGCTTAATTAAAGCTCATTATAATACGTATATAATACATATATAATATGTAAAAATATTTATGTATATATTTTGGCAAAAAGTTATATATTTTATATATATTTTCTATATATTCATACAATATAAATGAATAAATATATACACAAAGGTATAATTACATATATGTCAAATATATTTTTACATATATTTTATATATTTACAAGAAATATAATCGATAAACTAATTAAAATATATAAAACCTATTTTTTGGTCAAAAAAGTTATGTATTTGTAAATATATTTTGTGAATATATTTTTTCCGGGTGGGTGAAATCGGCATAAACAAAAAACAAAACAAAAAGACTATATGTTTACAGTAATATAAATTACAGTTTATACCCACTCACTTACAATTTACCCATTTATTCGGATAATTGAAAAAACTATTTAAAAATGTAAAAACCTGTGAATAAACATCTTTCCCTCTATACTCTTAGAAATATTCGATTTTATTGAACAAGACTGTCTTTTTGAAAAAGAATTTCTTGTTTCAAAGCATATTTTATTTCGTACAAAATTGTCCCTTTTATTTAAAATCAACAGTTTCAATAAAAAACAAATGTTTTTTTAAAGAAAACTATTTTCTTAACTATCAAACTACTATCAAAAGTATTTTTTCACCGAAAAAGAACGTCTTTTTATCTAACTTAGAATTTATGATAATTTCATTATTTGAAATGACAATTTAGAGGTTATGAATTATATTGCATAGTAATAATTTACATACAACAACTGTCATTTTCAATGCGTTTTATTTGACATGAAATGTCACATATTTGTAGGTTAAGATATGTTTTGAAAGAAAAGATATTTTGTATTTATCGTTTGTTACAATACATATTACAAATTAAACTAAATGAAACTCATCATTGACTACTTTAAGATTATATTATATCATAATATGCTTGTGTAGCATTTAATTATCATACTTTTTCTGTGAAAAAGATTACACACTTTGACTGAAAAAGAACATTTCAAAATGACATTCTTTCTCACTGATGATAATACAAAGGTACACAAATTGCCTCTGAACCTTTAAGCTTATCCTTTGTCATAAGGGCTTATCGATATTCAGCAGGAAAACCCCCGTAACAGTGACAAGAAAGTCCGGGCAAAAATTGGTAGCGGGAGTGGTATATATTAAATGGCAAGCTTGGCCGAAACGTTAGTCGCCTAGTTGCGTCGTTGTTCGTCAGATCGTTCCGCGTGTTTGCGACCGCTCAGTGTAAAATCGGTTTCCGTCGCAAAACATGGACCGTACCCCGGAGAAGAATGGCAGGACGCCTCGGAGGAGGTCAGCCTCGACGCCCCGGCGGTCGGCCTCGGCGCCTCGACGTTTTGCTCTGCGCCAGTCCCGACGGCTAAGTGTAGAACCCTATCCGACCCCGGAGAACTCCGGTAAGCAAAGTTAGCTTCGCGCGTCTCCGTGGCCCGAGCTATGTGGACCCCGGACGGTGCACGGCACGCCGAGCCGGGCCACGTGCGCCGGCCACTGTCACGCGACGTCAAGCCCGATCCGTTTCTGTCGCGACTTTGTTTGTTTGTTTCATTGTGTACCAAATCGCTGTCACTTTGACACGAGACTCGCGGAAAAATGCCGCGTGCCAACCGAGGCGTCACAAGTGTCAAGCGACTGTCATTGAGGTTCGCAGGGGTGTTTTTCAAGGGGCGAAATATAATGGGGCGAAACGGGTTTTCGACCAGTTTCCGGGAAGCCTCTATTTCCGCAAAGTTCGGGTTTTATTAAGCACGTGGTCAAGAATACTTCCACCGGGGGACGTATTTTTTCGAGAACAAAAAGGAAGCTCTTTTGCAATTGTGATTGGTGGTTTTGTTTGAATTGTTATTTAATTATCAGCTGGCGGTCTCGTAGGGCTCGTAGCGGAATTGTCACTTTTCATTGCAAAATATTCGAGATGGCGTCGCTCCTTTGTGCGACAACGTGCTTGGCGCTCAGACTGCAACCATCTTTTCTTTCATGTTTATGGCACTGTTACACAAATCGCCGCCTCCTCTTTCCTAACGTTATCTTTCAGTTTAATCAATTTCATTTATATTATTACAATATCATCTATAGAATATTGTTTACATTTCTGATTACTCCTGGTTACTTTATTTGTCAACACGAAACCCTATCCTATTTGCTCTGAAAAAAAAAAATGACAATTTTCAGGTCACGTGGTAGAAACTCATTCTGACAAACAAAGGAGAAGAATGTCAGGATCGCCATGTGTCCGTCATATTTGCGTTAAAGACATTCTGGCAATGGAAAACGTGACGGCTCGACTGTAAAATGGCTCGAAAATCGCCATTTTGCGAGTGCCAAATTCGACTCTGGAACCTCGTGGCTCGGCTTCTCGGAAGTGGCGCACGCGCGCGCATACCGATTGGCCCGGAAAATCGCTCTTCGGCTACACTGTACGTTCGGTGTTCGCCGGAATCCGATGATCCGTTTCGTTGTTTACGAATTTTCTCGCCTAGCGATGACGTCAGTTACGTAACGCAATACAACACTTGCGCGATAAAGGGCATACTTAGGGCGATACGTTTCTTCGTTAATCCGGTTTCTACTAACACTCTTCGCCGACTGCAACTGTTTCTTTGTTTTCATTTTTTTAATGTTTTTTTAACGTTCATATTATTCCGAATTCGCCGTCGATCGATTCTTAACATTTCTCCCGGTTTTGTTTACAATCACAGAAACGTCAACAGTAGACATCAAATAAGTGATTTTGATCAAAATGAAAATTCAAACAAAATATCGACTTTTTAACAGTTACATAACACCGTTTGATAATACTTTCGAACATTCATTCTCAAAAAAGTCTTTAACTTTAATTTAACATCAATAATGTCAATTATTAACAAATGAAATAATAAAAAAACAAAACAAATCATTTACCGCAACAAGCACAAAAGATACCCCATGAGAACATAACGTTTTTATAAAGTTTTCAGAAGGTTTTTCTAGAAATTTGACAAACGTTTTGACAAAACGTTCAAAACGTTTTATAAAGATTTTAAAAACGTTAATATGGTCGCTTTTTAAAGTTTCTAAAACGTTCGTAAAACGTTTCGTGAAACGTTTTTAACCCAACTCCCACTCTAAACTAAATTTGAATGAATAATTAAGATAAGGAAATTCCCACGCTCAATTGTAACGGCATTAAACCGGCAATTTTGTTAATATCAACGCGATAAGACCGCAATTAGCATTAGCAGGCTTCTTGATTGACAACCAATTTGGAGCGTCCGCGACGGATTTTACGAGGCGGCAAAACAAAGTTTCCATCATCGGTGTTGCGACACGAAGAAAGAGGGTGACTTTAAGTTTATGTATAGCGTGAAGAAGTCAGTCGGTCGCGCGTTAATGAGCGTGTTGTCGCAATCGCGCGACGAGGATAGGCATCTATTGGACGGGAACCGGCCAGAAACGCGACCCGAATAAAAGCATGCGAAAAGTGCCGATTTGACATTTGCGCTCGGTTTTGATCGGAGCGCGCGACCGGTGTCGCGCGCGCGCTAAATTTAAACGCAGGTTACTGTACTTTTACGTAACCGGCCGAGCCAACTTTAGTGGCGTACGCGCCACGAGGATTATCGCCTCGGCCGGGATTACGTTTGTCCTTTTGTCTCATTCTTGTCTCGAGTAATTTCGAACGATTGCTATTCCAATTATTTTTTATGCTCGTTTTCGATGCATGACAACGGCTTTTCACAACACGTGTTGCAACGACCGTTTTTTAGGACCTACAGACATGGGAATGTCATTTTTTTTTCGTCTTCAGTTAGAGCGATTTCTTATTTTTTTCATTAACGTATAAATGAGATTTAAAATAACAAATGAAAACATTCATTTTTAGTAATTTTATATATTAAATATTACAGTCTTAAGTACATGTGTTCTTCATCTTTTAGATAATGTTACATCATTGCAACATTACTGGACATAATAGTAGTAGTTAATAATATTATTATAATATTAGTATAACTTTTCTATACAGGGTATATTCATTTTTACCCCTAACCAGTCATAAAGTAACATACATTTTTCACGAGCGAAATTAATATGGTTTGTTTAAAATAAAAATGCCTTCTCAATCAAAAAATAAAAATAAAAACGGAAACCTTTTGATGAAGTAAAAAAATGGTCGCGAAATTGACAATCTGATGGCCAGTCGTCGCGTCGAAACAGACCTCTATTCCGGCGCTAAATGTGGGTTCAGTAATTCAGTCGGTCTATTTGCGTTGCGGACAATCTCTAATTTTACACTTATCCGTCTACATTAGGCGAGCAAGTTTTTCGCGCCTAATTCGCAAAATAACCGCCACGACTTAACGCAGACTTATTAATCGTTTCAGGTTCAGACGATAGCAATTGCTCAACCGAGGAACCACAACCCTCGACGTCCACCTCGCCCTCCCCGACGTCGGCGTCTTGTCAGACGGGTCAAAAGTGTTCCTCTAACTCGTCGTCTGTTAAGAAGAAGCGCGGCAACTTGCCGAAGGAAAGCGTCGAGATTTTGAGGAAGTGGCTGTATAGTCACCGCTACTATGCTTACCCGAATGACAACGAAAAAATTTGGCTTGCTAAGGAAACTGGCTTGACTCTTCTCCAGGTACGTGTACGATGCATTACATAATCCAGACATTATTATAATCCAGACATGTGGCTAGAAAATAATTGTTTTCATTTATTTTTCGATATAAGGCGATATATCAGTATACGCGACCTTGAAAACCCCTGCAGGTCGTGAGCACGATTGGTGCAATAAGAAAAGAAAAAAAGTATATCAGTCGAATCACAAAATGTGCGAGATTCGACCGGTATGCTTTTTTTTCTTTTTAATTGTACCAGTTGTGCTCACGACCTGCAGGGGTTTATTTAAAAATGTATACTGACATATCGCCTTAAACACTTTTTCTCACTTTTTATTCATTTTTTCTTTTATTTGTTATTAATTGTTCATTGAAGGTATTTGTTTAAACAATTCTTGGAGCACTGTTATAATAATAAAGTTGAACAAGAGTTTGTTTCAATAGTTGGTTCAGAAAAGAGATAACAGGTAGAGCTTGTAATTTGGAATGCGATAAGTTAAGATTTGGTGGATAAGTGACTGTCAAAATGGATGACTGGAACTAAAGCATTAGTGGCGATTTTCAGGTGTCTAACTGGTTCATAAACGCGAGGCGTAGAGTATTGCCGGAGATGATCATTAAGGATGGTGGAAATCCGGCTGATTTTACCATATCGCGTCGGAACAGACGCTCGGTGCCGATGCAGCCGGACAAAAATCGAGAGAATCACAATGAGGAAGACGATGAGGTTAACAATGCGGCTCACAATTTGTTGATGTGCAGGTAATTAAACAACTTAGTTCAGAATCGAAATACTTTTTTTTCATTATAACTACTTCATTTAAAATGATGCAAATCGAATTTTCTTTATTTCTGAAATTTTGTTCATAATTTGAACGAGTATGATAATACTTATAGAGACAAGTTTTCCAAAAAGTATGTAAATGTTTAAATGTCAGTTGCTGATAAGTTAACGTATTTTCCAGAAGTGAGGATGACAGCCCCAATGATTACGAAAGCTCTCACAGTGAGGAAGAGAGACCCTTAAGTCAATGGTCGCCTCGTAATTCTTTCTCAGACATCAGAGTTGAACATAACAAGCAACCAACTTACGAAGATTTGATCAGTCACCCTGCCAGACGGAGGTAAATTTCCTATTCGATTTTCAGTTAAGAATCTTCTACATTAGAAGAAAAATGAGTTTCTCCAAATTTCACACCAATAAAATCGTCAGAGCACACATCCAGCACTGAACAAAACCAGGGTGACCAATTTCTAGAAAAAACAGGGAAAATACAGAGAATTTAAAACGTAGAAATATGCCGGGAAAACACAGGGAAACAAATTTTATATCCAAGACAAACAAATTGTTGATCTAGGACTGTAGTAGCAATCTAACAAAATGACGTACTTTTTCAGCTTTGGCTACAAAAACTTGCGCCCGCCGATCGACTTCTGGAACGCGCCACGCGACTCGCGGTTCACCGCCGAGGCAGGCGGCGTCGAGCAAGGCAACGCAAGCCTCACAGAGGACAACATGTCGAGCGAGAACTCGAGCAGCAGCAGCATCGCCGAGAGCAGTTCGATGCCCTCGCCGCCGATCGAGGACAACCGGACGTACGAGGAGGTCGCTGGTACAACCATCGCCGAGCCGGTCGACGAGATCGACATCCACAGCCACGGGGACGTGACCCCGCCGCCAACTCCGCCCCAGAACGAGGAGTTCCACGGCCTGTACATGCTCGTGGACGCGGCAATCGCCGTGATGAAAGCGCGCGACGCAAAAGCGTCTTCCGACGACGGGATGGACACCTTGTAGGTCACCAATCATTCCCGCGAATCAACCAACAAGACTGACTTTGAACAAAGGTCGCGCATTTCACGAATTAACCAACCGGAGAAACGTATGTCGAGCGTGTGGTTGTGCCAAATTGGAACACCGACACCATTTGCCCGTTGATTGTCAGCGACGATTAAGCAGTTGTTAAAGCGAAGAGCATCGGTTAAGAAAATGGAGAAAATCATTAAAAAGTAGAAAAAAAACAAAAAAATGATGTTTGTTGAATACAATATTATTCATTCTATTTTTATATTCGAGAATTAGAGGTGCGCTGGTTACGAATGGCGTCGGTGTTTGAGCGTCAAATTGCAATTGCGGCTGTTGAATCGCGTTCGTCTGAGCAGACGAACGAAATCCGGCCGAATTATTCTCGCACCTGGTGAGACGCACCTTGTTGCGGTGTCTGCGGGGTGTGCTTGTGTAGATGCGTATACGCATGCCTGGGTATACATGTATATGTTTCTAGAGACTTTTATATGGTAAGTTCGACAAAATTTTATACAAATTTATATGACTTATATGTTAAGTAACGAGTATAGATTTAAGCCGCGAAAAGTATTTGCGCGCCGTTTGTTTTGTCACTCACACAGACACACACGCACCCACACTTCTCCCTTTTTCTAATCTTACCATTTGAAAATTGACATTTCATGATAAACGCGATCGTTTTGAGATCTGATAACGAGAAATGAGTACCTTACGTTGTTCCACACGAAATATTATCCAAGTATTATTCGAACAATAAAACTTATCGGAAACATGTTCGCATCTGTTCTTGGACAAGTTTGTATTCGTTGAAATCCCTTCTTTCCTGTATGTCACCCCTCGCCGTCGACCGATTCAACAACTTATCGCAAAATAACGAAACAAATGTTGCATTTACGTTTATTCAAGCCCACGACGAGTTTGGAGATCGAGAGTGTTGATTATCAAGCGAACTCTTGGTAACTGAAATCCACACTTCGGTGTTGTAAATATTATGCAATGCAAATACATACATCGTGTATAAATATCGGTACAAAACGCCAAAGACTTACTTAATTGTTTAGCGTAAACGTATAGCGTAATGATACTGATGATACGAAGGTGATTGTCATGAGTTGACATTAAGCAGCTAAAGAGACAGAGGGACTTTGTTCTGTATCTGCCAGTTCTCATTGTGGTCGTTATTTTTATTGCAAAAACTCTATTGGTCGTTTCGAATTATGCATTATTTTTGTAGAAAACGGTATACGAGATGGTGAATAGAATTGCGAAAAGCACGGTAATTCAGATTGAATGTCAATGTCTGAAGCAATTACCTTACTGTATGTACAAACCGACTTTAGTGTTAAGCGATTGACGATGGATGCGCTTCCGAGTGATTTGTCTGGCACTTTTTACCAATCCGTTGAAACTGAATGTTGCGCGGCTTGCTTACTTAATTGCCCGAGGCAAATATTCTTGTACGCAATTGTATATTATACTTGTAACGCTTCACTTAGAAACGCGAGGGGACGTTTACAAGTGCGTTCAAGTTGAGTTTCGACGGACATTCTCGGATGATAAGCAATAAACAGTGCCATTTGAAATCGAGAGAAACAACGTTCAAGTCTACGTCCAACGCAAATTATGAATAATCGATCACACTCGCAGATTGAAAGTACAATAGAATTTAGTTACTAATAGAATTACGAAATCGAGCCGTATCGTTCGTCGGTTCTACGTTTGGTTAGCTTATTTATTCACATTGAAAAAGCACTGATATCCTCAGCCTTGTTTTAGTTTTCCATGAGCCATTGATGCGAATCCACCTATATACGAATATATAAGCAATTTTCCGTGTACAAATGTTCGCGGTTCGTCTGACGAGGAGTGCGGCGCCGACACTTGTTGACTATTTTGACGGCGCGCGCCTTCTGCGATGCCCTTAAAAAAATGCGCATCCGCTGTTTCGATTGTTAATGATTGGCGGAGAATTCAGTAAGCTGATGATAATCCGTAAGAAAGCCTGTACATACTTTATTTTCAAAACGAATTGTTTATTTTTCATTTTTTCTCGTCGAATTCGTTTTTCTTTCTTTCTGTTCAAACGTAGGCATTTAGATTAGACGCGAAAATGTACTTATCACGAGGAAGCTGTCGTTTTCGTATAGTGTGCTTCCTGGAAGAGAAAAGGAACAATAGTTGAACAGAAAACTCAAACGGCAATCTCGCGCAATTTGCACGCTTAAAGTTCCTATAAAGTGGCGAAGCGTCGCCGGTATGGATTTGCGAGCGATAACGCGGCGGCGCTTCGAGTGTCATTGATTGAATTTCGACAAAGGTGCCTTGTTAATCTTACGAAAATTACATGAACCGCGCAAACATCGATGGGGGACGTTTTGGATTTTTGTATTTTTCCACGTGGCGTTCGTTTGTGATCGATCCTCCAGCTCAATTGTTTTTTACCTTATTTTATTTTTATATATACATTTTTGGCGGCGAATGTTGTATTGTAGTTACGCGGGGTTAAATGAAGAGTTTGTTTTTACATATCTTAGATTGCGGTAAATGTCGTTGTATGGATTCCTTACATTTATTTCTTTTCATTCAATCTTCTTTGTTTCGTTTTATGCAAGAATTATAAACATATATAACAATGCATAACTGAACCGGATTCCGAGCGTGAAACATATGCGATGTGGTTATCATTTTTTACAATAATTATCCGTTTGAAAGTTTATTTATAAGAAATACGTATAGTCAATAAAAATACATTTTCATGAAAGACAGATTAATTTCAATAATCCCTTTGTCCTAAACTAAAAATGTTCAATAACAGTTTCAAAAGATAAAGGTAAAATGGTTTACGACTACAGCATAGTCAAGAATTTAATTCCCAGAAAAAACTGAAATAAAATATTCTTATTAAAAGAAATCATTGTTAAAAATGTTATATTTTTATGTGAAAAAAATCTTGAGAAACACTTTTTTCCAAATAAAATAAAAAACATTTATAACTTAACACTGTTGAGCAGTATTGTTGTATTGGGATTTAAGATACTTCAACGCGACATCTGGTGGCAAAATCTGAACTAGACTAAGCGTGCACTTCCTGTGGGAAATAAACATTATAATACGCAAAGGTATTTTTTGTTTGATTTCCTACAAACTGTATAATTGTTAAACAAAACATACTTTTATATGCCAAATTTGTATCAAAAAGTTGTACATTTTTTAGCAAGTGCACGCTTAAATCCGCCATTTTTCAATAAGCCTCGCCCCCATCTTAGATCCCAATTGGTGAGCAGGACTGAATCGACATATTTTTTACCGTATAAATTCGTCTGCCCAGCGGCTCAAGTAACGCTACGCGTGACTACAAATGTATTCCTAGTTTATTGTTTATCATTCCTTTAATCACTATTTATTTAGACAGTCAATTGCCCAATTACAATATTACATCAATATTACATTATTAACTATAGTTCTGTTAAAATATTGGTGGTTTGAGTAAGCGGCCAATCAACAAATATGGCAGACCGGAGCATTAGGATGTTAAACGGTATTCGCATGGTAGCAGCCGACCGTCACCTTCTTCCAAACCTCAGCAAGAACCCAAGGGCTTTATAAGAAAGACGTAAGAACTCCTCAATCAGAGGTTTAAAAGACATCCGATTATAAAAAGTTACACCAAAGTCTGTTTTCCTCTGAATTCAATCATGTACATCCTTATTAATTTTGTAATGAAAAAAGATCGGATGAGATGCATAAACGAGAGCACTTGATATGTGTCCAGGCTGAGTTGGAGCGCATTCGAGAAGTACCAATCAACGAAAATTTTTTTTGCAAATATACGCAGTTAGTGAAGTCAGAAAATGGAACATAGTGTTTCACGTAAGAACCTTGTTAGAAAATAGTTATAAAGATGTCACATTTGGACATAAACCGCACATAAACATATGAACACATAAGTACTAATAGCAATACTAACTTCTATTGCTATTAGTATTTATGTGTATATGCAATGACATGTGGTTTTTGTCCAAACCATATTTCAGATCATCAAATATGCAGTAGTCTTATTTGTATATATAAGTATTTTTCATCATGGAAGTAGATCAGTATGTGAGATGACAGATTGTTTTAGATATCAATGAAAGCAATGGAGAACAGAAGATTAATTTGGGCGTATATTTTAAGTATGATTTCATGGTAAGCAGGTTGTTCTGGGGAATATCTAAATGTCCCAATTTATCCAAGAATACATCAGGGCTGAGTTAATCTAAGGCTTTGGAGAAGTAGGTGTAGATCTATATCTGTTTGCACTCATTGAGGTTCTCGGATATAAAATGTATGAAAGTTAAGAATTTTGATACTATCGACCGACCTCTTCAAAATTCATCCCTAACAACTCAGTCAACCATGATGTTCGAAATAGTATAGCAGCGGTACCGCCGTTTTAGAAACGTTAAAACAGCGGTACTGCTGCGGTACTATTTCGAACATCATGGTTGTCTGGAAACATATCTCCGGGTATCGGGGGATGTGTTGTTAGGAATTCTGATATTCAAATATGACTGGCCTACGCTGCTGAGATGCCTTCTCGGTTGAAAAATTCCATTAAAAACAGTTAGTATACTTATAAAAAACACTCGAAAAAGTATACTTAGTATACTTATAAAAAACACTTACAACAACATACCCGTGTTGTAGGTTCCTAAGAATTCCTAAGAAATTGTTCAACTTTTCCTAAGATTTCGTAGGAATCGTTTGAATTTAAAATAAAATGAGTTAAATAAAATGAGCTAAATAAAAAATTATAAAACTCAATAAAAATGATATATTATGAATGATTACAGGATTGCTATATCCTTTACAAATTCGGTAAATTACATCAAAAACCGTACAGATACATATACATCCAATTCACTATAGCACGAAATATTTATTAAATTTGTACAAAATATTTCCTAAATATTAAAATATTTAGTACATATCCTATGCACATTTAGTAATTATTCGTGCTATTAGGGTTGGAATCAGTCCATCCTATGCGATGGAATTTTTTAACCGGGTATCTCCGTATAGCGCGGTTTCGTTATAACGCGGTTTCATTATAATGCGATTTCAAAATCGCAATTCTGATTCGAACCTAACTCCTATTTTCTCATTTATCCTTAGTTTCGTACAACACGGTTTTTTCCCTGGAATCGAACTATCGCCTTTACCGGGAATACCTATGAATCTTAATATTTGTTTATAATTTCAAAGATTTAATATTTGAAATATTCTTATTTCAAGAGTTTGTGAATGACAACCAATTGAAAATATTATAAAAGTGTACAACTGCTTAACATCGCAGATTAAATATTAAAACACGATCAAATTATAAACAGTTTGCCAAATATGTTAGATTCCAACTAAACCCGAACTCGCGCGACTTTCAAATCCTTGAAATCGGTGCGCTCCCCCGGCCATTCCCTTCCTTCGTTTCCGCCAGTTTCCGCATCCGAAAACCCGCGAAACGCCGCGAGCATCCCGCGGTTGGCGGCCCTGCCGCGGACTCGCAGCCACTCGCAGCAATTTCAATGCCGAACGTTGCACCGTGATATATCTCAGTGCCGCAAATTTGATCTCGTTGCGGACTCGAATATGAACCTGTCAAAGGGGAACGTGGACAACGTGGTGAACGAGCGCCGCCTGCGCCCGATTTACGGTAAATGTTTGGCCGGTTTGTCCCCGGGTACGCACGTGCTTTTTTTGCTCGCGCGAACCTGGCGACGTTTCGAGGTCGCGCCGTCCGCAGGAGAGGTTATGTAACGCGACTGTGCCGACTGCTTTTCAGATTGGCTCGACTATGGCAACAACAAGAAGGCGCTCCACGAAGCGGGCAAAGTACTTAAAAAGCAGCCAGGCAACCAATGCGCGCGCGTCCTCAAAGCCCTGGCGCTGCTCAGGCTCGGCAAGGAGGGCGAGTGCAAAGCCATCATGGACAAGGTCAGCGCGGAGGTGCCCTGCGATGACTCTACGCTCCAGGCCATGAGCATTTGTTACCGCGAAATACAGCAACGTGAGCACCTTTTGCTATTTACAACAGTAAAGCATTTTGCAAAAGACTTATAGAGATGTCACATTTGGGCAAACACCCCATAAGAACCTATAAGCTTTTTTGGGACATTAGTGGCTCAGTTGCAGGACACATTGATTCGTTAAATATTAATACAAATATATATTCTTTAAAAGATACTTGAAAATGGAATGCATCCATTCACCCTTGTTTTAGTTATGTTTGTGTGAAATAATTTGACTACATTCTAATTAATAATTATGATCTGTATAGTTTTTGACCAATTCATTGTATCTAATAGTATTTTTGAACAAGGGGTTTATTTCTTCCCTGTTTCTTTTAGCTTCCGCTGTAACAACTTTGTGATTGAAATCAATTCTAATAAGTAATTAAAAAAATGTCAATAAACAATTTCACATACTGGAGCAGAAAAGTGGATAAGTTAATTCCTTTTAATTGACTTGTATTCTGAATCTCAAACTTGTAGGATTCAAATCTAGCTAATCCAATTTTAGTGCTTTATATTGTAATGAATTCTGGTTTTGTGTTAAGAACTTTTCTATTTTACCTATTATATTGTGCTGCTATGAAACCATTTTATTATATAATTGCACAGTATTGTATTTCTTTTCATAAAATAGCACTGGATATGATGTGTATATCAACTATTACTTGCTTTATTAATGTACATAGTTTCAATTGTTTTAATATTTACCAAATTGTGTATTAGATATATATATTTTAGAATCTTATAGGAAAAAATTGGAATTTTTTTACAAGCTAGATATATTATTGGTTATATTACATATATAATTTGTAATCAATCACTGTTTTAAACTATTCTAATAGTTGTCATTGTCTTGGGATAATTTGGTTATGGTTGATCATTTCAAACATATAAAGTAATTACATTAATTGACATTAATATATTTAAAATCAGTTGAACATATGCAAATTCATTTTACTTAGCATTCAAAGCTGAGAAAATGAGTACATTAGGTCAAAGTTCTCTTTCGTTTGACTCTGTAATGTTTAGAGAATAAAAGCCTTACGTTTGAATAGTTTCTGGTAAACTCAAGAAACATGTCCCTGAAAAATCAAATTTTCTTATTCTAATCATTGTATTAATTGATTAGCACTGAAGATTAATTCTAAATTAATTATTTTTAATATACAACTTTTTAAATGTTTTTTTATTAACGAATTGCTATAACTATTTGGTTTTATGAAGCGTTATTATTTTAATGTTTTCTGTATGATAAGATATTTTTTGAACTACTCCAGTCGCTTTTTATGAATGCAACTTGGGTAGTGTTTGGCTAAGGGAAAACTTGATTTAGAACGAGAATGTTAAGCACACTGTACATACCATAATTAAATTGTTATGTATTTTATGTGATTATTATTGAAATATGAGACAATTAATTAGACTAGTATTTAATCCTATGATAACAACCAATATTGGTATAACATATATCTTATGAGATAATGTATCTCTTAAACATTAATATTTAAGAATTAGTTAGAAAATGGTATAAATAATTTATTCCAAGTTATAATCTATTTGTATGTTTACAGGATATAATTACCTTAAAAGAAAATCAATTTTATTCTAAATTTTAGCTTTGTTGCTCTTTCCTTGATTTCATTTTTAATTCCAATTTTCAGCTGGTAAAATAAGCGAACTTTATGAAGCAGCAGTCAAAGCTGATCCTAACAACGAAGAACTTTTAACTCATTTGTTCATGTCATACGTGAGATTGGGAGACTTCAAGAAACAACAGCACACGGCTCTTGCTCTGTACAAGTTGATGCCAAAAAATCCCTACTACTTTTGGGCTGTGATGAGTGTAGTCATGCAGGCAAAACAAGCTGACGAGAAATTGGCAAAACAAGTCATTTTACCACTTGCAGAAAGAATGGTAAAATATTCATGTAATTAATTAACTGCATTAAAAATATATCAAGTTAAAAAGTGGTAAAATAATTTTATTTTGTTTCCTATATACAACAACCTTTTGAACTGAACACAATTATGTATAAGTTTGAACTAGTTGTCAGTGTGAAACAGTTTTACAAATAATGCAAACATATATAATTTCTATTTTTATATTATAGGTTTTGAAATTAGTAAATGAAGGTAAAATGGGAGCAGAGCAGGAGGTGCAACTTTATCTGATGATTTTGGAAATGCAAGACAAGAATGAGGAAATATTGGAAGTCCTGTCGGGACCCCTGGCACATCACCTATCTGCGGTTCCTGAAATGAAAGCAAGGTTGCTACTCAACTGGAAGCGCTATCCAGAAGCAGTTACTGCTTATAAGACACTCATTACAGACAAGTAAGTTCAAATGGGCATCAATTGTACTGGTCATTAATTACATTTGAACAAAATCTCTATGTGAAACAATGAAAAGTACAACATCAATAACAACTGTGTTATTAAAATATTTTTGGTTCAGCAAGGACAACTGGGCATACTACATGGACTTTGTCACCGCTAGTTTAGAGTCACAATCCATGGATGAATGTTTAGCTTTTTTAAAAGAAATGGCCAACACTGCAGGATCTAAGGCCAGAGCGCCGCATTTGGCACAATTAGAATTACTGAAACGTATTCACAACACAGATGTGACTTGTGAGATCGATGCTACAGATTTTATGCAAAAATATTTTGCTATGTTTGGTTCCAAGGGATGTGTCGTCGGTGATTTAAGACTGTACCTGCATCTTCTCACATTAGAAGATAGGAAAATATTGATTGAAAACGTAAGGTTTTTTATATTATTTGTTAGTTTGATAAAAATGTTAAATCATTCAAAAGTTTAATAAAAACATTCATCTTTTAAATGAGATATATTTAATTGGAATGCAATAAATTGCTTAGTATATGCAATTACAATCAACTGAGATAACTTGACCGCCACGGCTCGGTTACCAAGGTCGATTTTATCGGAACCCAAGCTTATCTTGAAATTTCATAGACAATAAACCCGAAGCCTTGAGGACCATCCATAGAATACTTTCGCTAAAATATATTCCACTTACACAGCGAACGTAGTTTATGAATTACCTCCTACATCTTGCATCCATAAATTGTATTAACATTCTTTTGAGCAAAAGAATTTATTCGTTGGTAACTAAAAATCATTTTCCCAAGTACAATATCAAAAGAAAAATATGTGTAACTATTTTGAGAAATGAGGTTTAAATAAGTATAGCTTTTTAGACTGAATAAATTGTATGGATGCAATAAATGTGATGAAATATTTCAGTTGGATAAAGATGTTGGAGTACCTTTCAACAGTTACCCAGCGACAAAGGAAATAATGCAGCGACACGTCCATTTGGAACAACTGCGTAGAATTTGTGGATTCCACCACGAGCCGTTGATGGATTTGGATAAGCGAAAAGAGCTTGTCACAAGACTCATCGATTTGTATGAGAAGGGCAACGCTATGTGTTATGTAAAATCGAGGCTTCCTACTGAAATTTGTGCCGCTGATGCGTACATTGTCTTAGCCGTCCACATTTTGTACCAAATTTGGTACGAAACCAAAGATGCGTCCTATCTGTACAAAATGATGAGGTTACTAGAGAAATGTCTCCTGTCTAGTTATGCGAATTTCCACATCAAAATTCTACTTGTT
This sequence comes from Ceratoteleas bidentatus, assembly GCA_022817645.1. Lineage (NCBI taxonomy): Eukaryota > Metazoa > Arthropoda > Insecta > Hymenoptera > Scelionidae > Ceratoteleas > Ceratoteleas bidentatus. The sequence goes on from JABFPB010000780.1 coordinate 23,893, forward strand.
CGCACGTACGTCGAGACGGGATTGATAGCTGCTGCCTATTATGCGATGTCACTTTTAGACTTGAAGCATGTCCAGATCGACTCGCTCAGTTACTTGGCAGCACCATTATTCGCGCCTCTGGGCTTGCTGTCGCAGGCAGGCACGATTCTTGATAACGCGGCCAAATTTTTCGTCTCCAACTACAAAGATGTGAGTCATTGACTTGTTCGCAATATAAGCTTCCGAGAAACATATTTCATGTCAATTAATGCCTCGTTTTTGTCCTTTGCAGAGCGCTGATCATTTAACTTATGCTTATAAATACGGCAGTTTCCTGAAAATTCAAGAGTTCGTTGAGCTGCAGCAACGTCTTGAATACTCAATTAATGTTGCAGCAACGACGGTGGACAGGATGTTGCTTGAACTGAGTATGCCTAAAACTCCGGATTCAATCCTCACTTCCTTGAAAGCCATGTACATTCAACCTCACGAGGACAATGTGAGGTGGGACTACCTGAGAGATAATCGAGATCTGGATGTACGGATCATATTTATTTATAATTACAAAGCAATTGAGAATCAATTAAGTAAAATAAACATTTTTAAACATATTTTATTTTCTGTTCTCTATTTGTAACTTTAAACAGAATCAGAACTGTTTGCATTCGATTGTAAAACATTTTGTAAATCCATTAAATATAAACATATACCAAATTAGCCTTAGCACAACCGTAATTAAAATCTATAATGAAATCTATACTGCTTCTGTTTTTGAGCAGTCTAATTACAAGGTTGTACTTTTCAGGTGATTGTAGGGTACGAGCCAATAAGCGAAGGAACCTCGGATGATTTGCGGATGCGCGCGGAGACTCGAGACTGTATGGTTCACCTGCTAAAAGGTCGTCACTTGATCCTGCGAATAATCGGCGCGACGATTCGAGAGAATTCTTCCGAGCTTATGTCTCAACTCGCAGGCGAGTTGCAGCACCTCCATCAAGACAGAATTCCGGAAGTACTACGCAAGTTCGAGACTGAAGATGGTGCTAGCAAAATAAACAACCTCCTTATTCCCGTAGACGCGCTTATACGTTTACGCGAGGCATACGACTCGCAACAGTTGCTCGTAATAGCGCAGTTCGCCGAATGCCTCGCAGCTTCAAATTATCCTGACACAAGCTGCATAGACACTTTACGGGCATCCCCGTGTCTTTCGCCTTTGCCGATTGGCGATTGCGAAAAACCTGTCGTATACCGGGACATTGTGATCCGAGCAGCAACATGCAGCGAGACGATCATTTATTTAGTCCTGATGTGTATCGCTACGACCAATATGCTGCAGTCAAAGACCTCGCAGAAAAAGAACAAGAAGAAGCAGAACAAGGAAATTGTAGCAACAGATCCCGAAAGCAAGAGAACGGTACATATTTTGATTACAAAATTAATTTTAACTTGTCCCATTCAAGGCATTTGGCGTTTTCTCTAGCAAATAATTTGAACTCACTATGTAAAAAATAACAGTTTTGTAAGAAAATATATTTTATAGAAACGCTTTGAATTTCAGAACTGGCAAAACGTGAGCTCACTTCTAACAGAACGCCTGGATGCGTTGGAAAATTATTTAACGGAAATGGAGAAGATCCAGGTCGGCACTGGATTGACGGAAGAAGACGAATTTACGGACATCGTTTTCGACCGTGCACAAACCAGTATCATCCAGAGTTGTAAGGCCCTGCGCAACCGAATCCAGACAACATCAAAGCTGCTGAGCAGCTGGCAAAGCTGAAGACTTGTATATTTGTACAAAAACACGTCACCTGCTCAGAACATGTTCGGTCATTAATGTAATTTCCTGTATATACAAATTAATTATTACTTATAATTACGCATTGCCATCACTCTGGTACAATTCGCAAATCTTGCAGCTAAAACTTGGTTTTAGTTGCAACATCTATTGTAACCCTGGTCTTTGATCTACTTCGATTCAATATCAGAATTGCAATAAATAATTCATGTGGTACAAAGAACGATTCTTCAAAACAACTGTTGTCATGTAAATACATTTTTATACACTGCCGCTTTTCATTTCATTGATAAAATGGTGCAATTGATCAAGTCCGTCGCAATCTCTACATGTACACCACCATTCAAGTGAAAACTCAAGTAGTAACAACCTTTTCATTTTATTTTAAAACGTAGGATCAAATTTACAAAGATTCTAGTTTTTTTATAATACAATTTCGTGCGATTTTTACTGCGTGTCCAGTATTGTAGTCATCGTAATACGGTGATTGTGAATAACGAAACAAGTAAAATTAACAAACAACTGTACAGAAGAAAGTATCGAAGAAAGTGTTGCGTTGTAAAAAGGTGTCTCTTACTGTCAGGTCACACAAATTTATCCACTCGTTATGGATTTGGCTCGTTAATCTAACCACCAACAGTTATTTCTCTAATACTTTTAATCCATTTATTGCGAATTGTTTGGTTGGATTATTCATTTTTTTGTTCAAGACCAAATTTTCGTGTGTCCTGGTGTAACTACCCATTTATAAATTAATATGCCTTCCAATTGATCATTGTTTGTATTTGCTTATTAAAAACACATTGATGATGTTCGGCATTTGTTATTTTTAATAAGTTTGTCGGTATAATAAGGTATGTTTGTGATTTGATTGAATCAATAAAAAGCCATTGATTTTGAGATGTTATTACAGTTTTTCATGTCATACAACTTGTATATTATGAAGAATAAAGTTAAAGATTGAAATTAAAATTGCTGATGTTGGTATTTGCCAAAATTATTATTAGACATTTTAAGAATAATAATTGGTATATTTATTGATGATAATAGCCAGTATTTAAAAGACCAATAATACAAATTTCGCGCCAATAGTAACTGATCATTTTCTATCTACCGTATGATGGCGCTAGTTTCGTATTCAGTTCGAGCATGCTGCTGTTTACATGCTACTGTCAATTCGTTTGAGTTACAAAGGAGACATAAAAAGTAAGCAAACTTTATTATAAATAGGGACGATTTGTTTATTTTACGTTTTTAATTAAAATATTTTTATTTATTGCTATTGAGTGTCATATGACATGAACTCCTTTGTAATCATAACCTCTAAATTTTCACTTATTCAGAATAAATGTACCATTTCTTATTGTTTATTAATTCAACTATAATTATTTTAAAAAAAACGAAGGAAAAATAATTAATTGGAACTTTTTGTTTAGGCTATTGTTGTATTAAATTACAAATTGTCCTGAGAAGATGAGGAAGTTGAAGTAAGTACATACAATGTTTTTGGTCGATTTTTTAATATCATGATTTAAATCTTAAATTGAATTTATTTATGTATTACTAGATGGAACGATATGACATTTATTTATAATTATAATTAATATATACATTTGAAATAAAAAACATTTTATTACACATTTTAGATTAGCTCGACAGAGAAGGAAAAATAAATTTAAAAATCTAGAAAATGTACAAGAAGCTAAAAATAAAGCAATCAACGTATCAGACAAGGGCACAAAGTCTGTAAACAAAAAAGATAAGCAAATGAAGAAACGAGAGATTTTCAAAGACAGATTTTTGATTGAGCACCGAAAGGAGAAACAGGAACTTGCAAAATATCGTCGAGGAATAAATAATACTGAAAAGAGGAGACTTGAAGAAGATAATGAAAATGACGATGTGGAAATCAAGCAGCTTGAGAAAAAATTAAAACTGGACAAGCGAAAGGGAAATGGATTGCAAAAGGCATTTGTATCTGATGGTTTGGACTGTAAGCACTCTTTTGGACATATGACTCAATACGATTCATATTGCAATTATAAGGCACTTTTTTTATTTATTCAAAAGACTGTTTTTAATTCTAATTAAATAATTGAGTTGTTATTATTTTTAGATCTTTTGGATTTCTGTAATGAAGAACAAAGGAAAATTGCTGTGAGAACGGAGAAACACCTCTTAGGAGCAGTATCAGAATCTGATTCAGATGATGCTCCACTAGAAAAGAAATCTCAAGGTGGAAAGAAAAAATCGAATCTAAAAGTTAAAAGTAAAACAGCTTTAAGTAAACATTCAGAGGAGGAAGGTTCAAGCGATGAAGAGGATTCTGCTGTAGAAGGAGATTTTTCTGAGGAAGGCAAAGATTCTGATGTGGAAGATGATTTCGAAGAAGAAAATGATTTTGACGAAGAGGGAAGTTCTGAAACAGGAGAAGACAATATTGAGGAGAGTGACGAAGACAATTCTGGCGATGAACCTATTGGGAAAATGATACGATTAAAGAATGATAAAAAGAAATCTGCATTAAAACAAAATCAATTTGATTCCGAAGAAGAGATTGAGGATGAAGAAGTGGAATGCAGTGACATGGATCAAGCTGAAGAAATTGGAAGTGAAGGCGAAAATTCAGAAAAACGAAAAAACGTTGCTAAGAAAAATGATGATGGCACTTGGGAAGATATTTATGGTCGAAAAAGAAATGCTTCTGGAAATATTATAACTGAAAATGTTGGAAAATATGTGCCCCCTGGTGCTAGATTGAAACAATCTGGTGATGGTGCTAGAAACGAAAAGTTTCTGCAATTGAAAAGACAATTGAAAGGTCTAATGAATAGATTGTCAGAAAATAATATGCATTCTATTTCTTCTCAGGTCAGTATGATATAATTATTGTCAAAAGTTATTTCTTTTATTTTTTTCATTTGTATACAATTCTTTTAAAAGTATTATTTATTTATTTATTTATTTATTTATTAAAAAAGTTATAAAGTGATACAGTTTTTAATGAAATTAATTTTAAATTAATATTTGACTTCTTTCAGATAGAGCAATTATATATGTCTAACAGTAGAAATGACATGAATGAAGTGTTGTCGATTCTCATAACTGAAGCTCTAGTCGCTCCTATATTAAAACCGGAACGTTTAATCATGGAACATATAATGCTGATTACAATATTACATGCAAACGTTGGTACAGAAGTTGGGGCTCATTTCTTGCAAAATCTGGTTCAAAAGTATGATGAAATGTTAAAAAATAATCCAGATGTCGAGAACAAGCAATTAGATAGTATAATATTAATGTTATCTCATTTGTACAACTTCAAAGTAAGTAATTAGTTAATAGAGTTTATTATTATTTGAACCCTTTTGTCAGTAATAATGTACACTTAATCACTTTGCAGGTCATAGGACCCAGATTGCTTTATCAAATTTTAAATCAACTCTCTGATAACTTTAGAGAAAAAGAGATTGAATTGATCTTACTCATTTTAAAATCTGTAGGATTTTCTTTAAGAAAGGATGACCCTCTTGCGTTAAAAAACCTTATTCTGAATTTGCAAGAGAAAGCCGCAATGACAGAGTCTAATAAGTACGTATGTTACTGTTGTTATTAATTCCAGTAATATAAGAAATGATGCATATAAATATATAAATATTCAACAAATTTCAGTTTGAGAGTAAAATTCATGTTGGAAACATTGTTGGCAATCAAGAACAACAATATGAACAAAATTCCACAGTATGATCCAGCACAAATTGAACATCTAAAGAAAGTAATGAAAACTTTCCTTCGGAAAGGCAACAGCGTATCGCCATTTGAAATTGGATTAACTGATCTTTTACAAGGTAATATAGCCAGGGTGTCCAAGGTCTGGGAAATCCCGGGAATCCGGCAATTGTCCGGGATTTTAAAGATATCCTTGATTGTCCGGGAATTGTCCGGGATTTGCAAATTTTTTTTTAATTGAAAAAATCTACGACGATTTGATCCGAAGTTATAGACTTTTGGAATTTACTCTGCATTATGTTTTTTCTTCGAAATGTAGGGGGAAGCGGGAAGGTTCAAATAGCCCATCACTTCAAATGACCTTAATGTTGTGACTTTATATTTTATCGGGCTCAAAAATTCATTTATCGGTTGCATTTATTTGCCTGAAAATCGATGTTCTTTGAACTAGGGAACTCGGGGCAGAATTAGATAGAAAAGAATATAATTTTTTAATTCCGCATTCTTTATCGCCCACTTTGTCAATTGATAAGTGTATAATCCTATTCTTTTAAATACTTTTGAATTTTTATCAAACAATTGTTAAAGGATACTCTTCAGTATATTTGAAAAAATACATGGATTAAAATTCTGGGAAAACTGACGAAAATTCCGGCATTTGTCCGGGAATTGTCCGGGATTTTTCAAGCCAGTTTTCGCTGGACACCCTGATAGCCCCTCACAGTCTTTTTTAATAGGTTCATCCTTTTATTTTTAAGTATCGTAAATAAAAAAAATCAAATAACTCAAATTACAGCAAATGAGAGAGGCAGATGGTGGATTGTTGGTTCAGCTTGGACAGGAAAAGAAGATATGAAACCCGATGTCCAGGAAAAGCAGGAGAATCCATTGCTGAGTAAAAAGTTGCTGGAATTAGCAAGAAAACAAAGAATGAACACTGATTCGAGAAAAAATATTTTTTGCATTCTAATGTCTGCAGAAGATTTCATGGATGCATTTGAGAAATTGCACCGTTTAGGATTGAAAGGACAACAAGCAAGAGACATTGTGTATGTGATAATTGATTGCTGTCTGCAGGAGAAACAATTTAATCCTTACTATGCTGTGTTGGCCCAGAAGTTTTGTGAATTTGATAGAAAATATCAAGTCAGTATTTCAGCTTACACTGAAACAAATGTAATCTTGATTATCTTGTGCTAATTTGAATGTTTTTGTCTTAGATCACAATTCAGTATGCTTTGTGGGACAAATTAAAGGAACTGCAACATTGCACCAGCCAGCAAATACTTAATTTGGCACAGTTTACGACACACTTGTTCGTTGAGAAGGGTTTGCCATTATCTGTTCTCAAGGTATGATTCAAAAGCATTCATCCACGTTTTTATTTGTTGAAATAAAATAATTTTATTTTTACTACTACTATTGCACTTCGTATTTGCAGGTGATACAGCTGACAGAATTAGATAAATATAGCCTCAAGTTCCTACAACGTGTGATGCTTGATATTCTTTTGCAAGATAACGCAGATACGTGCTTGGAAGTGTTCGCTAGGATAGCCATATCGCCTAAATTGCATCAATTTAGGGAAAGTTTACGCCTGTTCATTAATCATTTTCTAATTACAAATCTGAAGAAAGGTCTGATTTCTGACGAGCAAAAGAATCTGTTGAAACAAAGAGCTAGCTTAGTGGACAAACTACTAAACGCTCGAAATTCAAAAGCAATGTTTTAAGAACTGAATGAACATTTGTACAGAAAACTATATAAATAAATTGCTTTTTACATACAAATATTAAGTAATTCGCTTTGTGTGAAGCGTGTATTTCAGGGAAGGTGTTTTTTTATATATAAAATTGAATTGAGAAAAAATAGCAATTTGTGTATAGTACAAAATTTATTGATGAAATGATATGATATTTCATTCGCATGTCATAAGTGTAGTTACATATTTTTTCACGCACAAGTACGTGAACAATCACAATGTTTCACCATAAGGTATCGCCTTTATCTCATCGTCAATCTTTCCGCTTACATTAGCGCAATAATAGTCTGTTCAGTGCATTTTTGTTGGAGTTATGTTACTCCTGGGGTCCGAAGACTTTGAAACACGAATTGAAAGCGTTTTCATATTTGGGGTCCAAAGGTCCATTGCAGCCATATCCACCAAGTCTGTGAATTCGGATGTAATCCAGACAGTTGATTTTGCCATCTCCATTGCAGTCCTAAAATAATATTCAAATTCTATTATTCAAATTCTATTAGATTAATTTATTTATGAGTAAGAATTCCTGAAGTGGACCACGAATTTCCCTTTAGTCGAAAATAGTTAAGAAAAACACATATTTGTAATGTATTTACTTGTGTAACCAATATGTTGAAATGTTTCAGATTAAAAATTCATTGAAC
>JABFPB010000781.1:0-31799 GCA_022817645.1 Ceratoteleas bidentatus
AAAAATCATTATCTGCAGATCATAAAGCATCAACAATTATTGTCCTCGGATCATAAACTTTCAATACATTTTCTTGGATCATTGCCCGCAGATCATCAACTTAAACTGATTATCTGTGGAATACTATTTGCAAAGTTACTTCAATGTAATGAATTTGCAAATAGCCTAACCCAAATCTTCTCCTGTTGCCTTTCATTGCACCTGTTACACGGCTATAAACTATGTTTGGTGTCTATTTTCCTTTCTAAACTCTTTTGTACCAATTTCATATCCCTCTAACGTTTCGATGTTTGAAGAACGTTGATAAAAAATCTATTAAAATGTCCCAAAATGAACATTTTTGCCTACAATAAGTCTCTCGTAACTTCCTAAACAATTCTCCGCAATAGTTCCGCAACCCCAAAACCCAAACCCCGATCCATAATCAGTCCATAAAAAAGGACTGAATCAACCTTGAATACTGTAACTCAAACTCGGCGAAGCAAACTTGCCCACTTGCCAATTTTTCGCGGCCGATATCCATTCCGCGACTCGGCGCCGCTCATTCATCATGCGAGCCGTTCCCCGGCGTAAACCCAACAAAAACTTGGAACAAGTAGCATAACCGGAAGCGATAAAGGCCGCTTTGGGCCGGGCGATAAATCCGGCGGTCCACTCGACGTCGTATCATCGACCCCGTCGTAAGCTAACCCTAACCCACCCCAATTAAACTTGCGCCGCGGCAGTGAAACGACCTAAACGCGTCTAACTTAATCGCCATTCGACCCTCGTGCTAAGCCATAAGCGTTATAATCGAGCATGTGATTCGAACGAGACGGAGCAAGTGCTGCAAAGAAAACTCGGGGGAGAAGTTATATTAAATCCGAATCCGGAACAAAACTCGCGCGCAAGAGTTAGTGCGAGAGGGAGGGGCAGTATGAATGCGAGATTCTTCGAAGGATTTGTCGGAGCCGCTGTTTTTCGGGGCTATTCGGGTAGCGTTCGATGCTAGCCGATTTTGCAGAGTTGTTCAAGGGATTACACTGTAAAAACTGGTGTTTAACTGACGTTTTAAAAATCGAACGAAATTAAGACGAAAATGGGCAGGAGTTATGGTTTACCAAAATATCCTGGCAGGATCGCCATTCAGTAGCAAGACTTTAGATATACTTTTGGTTTGTTTTGCTTTATTGTTTGTGACATTAAATAAAGACAAGTGTGCTTAAGATAATTCTTCTCTAGCATTTTGAGTACTTCAATGTCAAGCCTTATAGAGAAGAGAGAATTTGAACTAATCTCTATAAGGTTTAACACTTAACTTTTACAGTCACTACATAATCGAACTCGTATAAATACACCTAGAAAGAGTGCATGGATCATAATTATACCATCTCATGTTTATTAAACAGTCCATTTTTAAAAACCAATAAATCCAGTTTATTTATAAACTCTACAAAAATATCGTAGATATCTCTTCTTTGTTGAATAATTTGAGTTTTGAGATCCAAGTTAGGCTATCTACCATTTTTATGGTAGAATAAGATTCTAAGTAAGTGGAATAGGAATATAATTGATATTAAAGGAGAAAACTGTGTCCTTTTGAGTATCGCGAAGTTAAATGCTCTCCTCCGAAACGCGCAACTTGCAGATGGCGCTAAATTGCAAATTGTTTGTGCGATTGTGATTTGATTACTGTGTGTCGTGCAACGCTTCGACATATTTCCAAACAGGATGCCAATCAATAACTAACCCTAACCAGCCCCAATTAACATTCCGGGTTGACTTCGCAGGGGCTACACAACGAGGGCTCGTCTGCAGCGCGAAAGTAGGGTTATCAAAGGACGAAACTCGGTTTCTCGTAAGGAGCAGGAATCGGCCGATTTGGTCGTCAGAGGTCGGCGTGTGAAATGGTAATGAGGATATATTCGGACAATTTCGAATCCGCGGCTAATTACACGCGAATTATAAATTGATCCGGCGCGTTGAAAGGTCGTGATATTGATTGACGCGGCGTTTTATTATCTTTTATGTACTTTTGCATATTGATGGGATTGGATTAGTGGGTTACAAGAGGTGATCGACAAGTTGAAATTTTTATTTTCGACGCTCGCGAGTCATTATCGCATCATCGACACGAAAGCTTCGACGAATTCTCGGGACGTCGGCGCAATTTCGCCCCGCGTTATTAGAGCTGGCTTATTTTTGTCGCCGAGTGACGCCGCGATGACGATTTGACGAAGGGCTGCGAGCTCGTCCGAAATTCGAAATCCGATCGAGTCGTTAGATCCGAAATTCGAGACTAAATTGCACGTCGGAGGCATTTCGTGTAATTCGCTCTAATTTACACTGTATAATAGTTGGATTAGGATTACCGTAACTCATCTGCGAATTCATTTTAAATCTATTTCAGCCTAATGAGATACCAATTAAGGTCTACTTGGATTATCCATTAGACCCTTTGAGTCCCCCAATTTCAGCGTCTTAATTCACCTTTAAATATTCTGCCTGAGACTCTGTCAAGCGACAAATGAAAGTTTGACGTTCAGCCACCTTTCGCCTTTCATCGTTTTTTTTTTTTTTTTCAAAATCCGACATTTTTGGCACTGATATTTTTTTAACTTCCAGGTACCGTCCTGTGTGAAATACTGTGTTTAAGGGAGAGAGTTTCGAGATGAGTTTAGGTTGTCTTTAACTATGTCTGATAGAATATTTTCCAAACTACCTGAAATTCGAAGAAAAACGTTGATTGTAGACTACGTCGTAGCAGTTTGTAAAAAAGTTACGGATTATATGAAAACCTTCAAAGTCTTGCTACATGAATATGTTACATCATTCATAATTACAAAAAAAATACTTTTAGGGCAAAAGAGCTAAACTTGTTTGTCCCGTTGGATACTGCCACACTGAGAAAAATCGTAGTTAGTCAGACTAGATTTTCAGTTACACTATTCCAATGATTTTTAACAAAATTTCGCTAAAATTAATTACATTTCAATTATTTGAAACAGAAGTCAGTCCTAACGGCGACAAGTATTAAATAATACCATGAATATTTCAGAAATATTATTAAATGTTAATAAATATTATTCGCTGGTAGGGAAGGTTTATTTAAATTCTTTCATTGAATTCTTTCGATTAACAGGGTTACGATTCGAAAGATAAAATGGAATTCCCTGACTTTTCCCTGCCTTCGAAATGAAATTCCCTAATTAAAAATGCTTTGATTAACTTGTTCTTAGCTTTTTTTATTTTTTTTTTATCGTAACTAATTACCAAGACAAATGTTCTTCTCTGTGTCAGTGATGCCGTTCATAATAACTTCATTAATAATTCGCACCAGAACCACTTATCGTTTTTAATTAAAATTATTTTCGTAATTCAAAATTTCAAAATTCCCTAATGACAGACCAACTTCTTTTACCAATCAAACTGAAAACATTCCCCGATTTCCAAAAGAATCCCCTACTTTTCCAGATGCTTAAAATTCCTCCGGTTTTCGCGTGTTTCCCGGTCAGTCTCCCTGCTCAAGTTACTTCCTCATAATAAAAACTGACTTGTAACCATAAATGGAATTTGACTCTGAAACCATTGTGGAAACCGTTGTGGAACCAAGTTTGGTTTAAGTATCCATCCGCTGTCCCTTGACAGGTTCCATAACTGGAAATCCTAGATGGATTCCACAAATTAATTTCCAATCGTGGAACCTGTTTAGGGATAATGGATGGATACTTAAACCAACCTTAGATCCTCAATAGTTTCTAGAGTCAAATTCCACTTATGGTTCCAAACCAGTTTTTTTGTTAGGGGAGCCTATAATATGGAAATAATATAGAGTTCCTAGATAGGTTATATGATTGGAATTCCTAGATTGGTTCCACGAATTGATTTCCAATCATGGAACCTTTTCAGAGATAGTAGATGGATACTTCTCTTACCAAAAAATACTACAGGGAACTACAACAAAAGTCCTGTCGTGACTGGACTTTTCTGAATTCTCTAATAACACGGCGCATGCGAACAAAATTATTACACAAATTCCAATGTCAACGTACCTCTTGAACCACTATTCCACTATTATCATAAAAAAATTTCTTTTTTATAATATCATTTTCTGAAAAATGATCTTCGCAAAACGCATGTGAAGGTTTCAGCACTATATCGCTTCGTTTGCACGCTGTTTGCCATAGTTTTGCCTTTTCAGCATCTTTTGGCACATGAAAAAAATGTTTTTTTTCCTTCCTGCTATCGTACTCCGACTTGCAGTCCACAACGATGCATTTTGTCGGCATTTTATGGTCACATTACCAGCCGTCAATTAATTGGATTATTTAATTTGGTTATGTCGGATATGTCAAAACTGTGAACAAACAGGCTCCTCCAATAGTGGCGCCAACTACATTTTGACGGACATTTCATAAACACGAATTAACATACAAAATACGCTAAGTCGGATGGGGCTGGTAATGTGAGTATTTTTTAGAGTGCACGCTGTAAAAAATCTTTAAAATTGTAAATTGTACCGAGAGTTTAGTTTATTCCATGAAGAAAGTAGTTTTCTTTATTGGAGGCAAAGAACAAAGTCAATTGGTTGAATGGTTAAAAAGCTAGAATGCCCGCAGTTTTGAAAAATGTCATTTCGAGAAAAACGCGTTTAAAGTTTGCGGATTGGTTTTTCTGTGCAATTCAAAGCATTCGGCGAAAATTGCTGAAATATTAGTCAATATCTAGGTTTTTGGGGTTGCTGAATACGAATTTGAGGTGTGATTTGAAAAATTCAATATGGCGGATCCAATATGGCGGACCAAAAAAGCCATACTCATCAATATTTATGAAATTTAACATTAAAGGGTATTTAGGCATCTATTCTTATTCACTGAATAAGAATCTGCTGTCAGATTTGAAACATTCAATATAGCGGATACAGCTACTGCCATCTGGAGTACGAAAACATTTCATTCCGATTACCATTTGTCGAAAAGTAACCGGTTCGAGCGTGCGCGACGAAAGTTATACCTGGGCGATCCACAGCGCTCGGGACGACAGTGTATCAAAACACTGTGTCGACGTAAATACTTGCCGGATCGAAATATCCTTTCACCCACACATTCTAGACATGTATAGCTTTCATTTTATGCAAAAAAATTTGATTTTTTTCAGAAAAGTCCCCCCTTAGAAGACATTAAATGTCAGATTAGCTCACTCGATAAGGTGTAAACCTGATGGCTCGATATTTCCAAGTTCAAATCTTCGTTAGGGTGTTTTTTTTTCAATTCATCGCGATATTTTATTTCAGCAATGTTTCTATCGTTTTTTATCGTTTCCAATCGCAGGAATACAATTCACAGATTGAAGTAGAAATGCAATTCAAAATCACCTATCGTATTTATTCGTTTTTCTTTTACTGAACTGAAAAAAAAGTTTTGCAGAATCGACCAGACTTCCAGTCAAATTTGCAGGTTAAGACTTGATATAACCACGTGTAAAAAATACTGTGCTATCAACAAGCCTAGTCCTAGGATAATCACAAGACTGGCCGGAAACCGTCACAAGCCTACAAGATTGTTATGCTATAGTCTTAACAAGCATGGGGTTATAACATGAAAGTCCTGCACTATTGACATGAAAAGTTATTAAAAACTACAAAACCAAATCATGTGACGTCATTCAATAGAAGGACTGTGAATTCGACAAGATTTTTTTTCCGTGTGGGATATACCCATTTTTGTGGCGCAACTACCTATATTTCAAATGTGGCACAACTGTATATATGGTTTAGCGCAACTATATATAAAATTAGTAGGCCTGGGACAACTACCGAAGTCCCCTCTCGTCATAGGGAATTTCAAAATGGCTTACATGTATTATTTATTCGAGTGACTGATTTTAACTAATTGGGCGCGAGACGTATCTTAGGGTATTGGATATGTTGCATTGCATATAAGATACGCTTAACATTTAATCAGTTTTATAGAGCTATTAGCATTTTCAAAGATCTTTTCTCATCTCAGAAAAGAATTCAAATTTCTTCACAAATAATATTCCTGTAAGCTTACGATGTTATACAATATTAGAGAAGAAAAAAAATATATTCAAGAAATAGAACGTGTATATTTTCATTTTATATGGTGTAAATATTCAGAAAACACTATTTTATTTTCTGTTAAAGGGATGTATCGAAGATATTAAAATATAAATAATTCTTTTGACAAATAATAACTTTCATATGTTTCCATTGAATGTCTCAAAGTTCTTAGTTTAATTGGCATAAGACTGAAAAATTATCAGTACGAAGGAAATAGATCAACTTCTTCTATTAAGGGGGAATATACATGTATTTTGTTTAAACAAAACTGCGCTATCAAACAGAAAGAAATGACGTGAGATTTTCCATTAAAAAATACGATTTTATAATTTTTTTACAGATACATGAAGAATACATTTTAAAAACCATTATTTTATGAATTAAAGATATATGTCAGGCACAAACTCAAAAAATTTCAAGCAATTCGGTTTCGTACTTCCGGCAAAATCGTGGAACCGCATCTGAGACATAGTTTTGAGAAAACCTCGCTCAAAATTTTTCCGAGTGTACTCGCCGTAAGCAACACGCAGTCACATTAACAGCGATTACGGTTAAACTGTTTTGAATTTTGAGCTGAAAATTCAACACAAACTTCTTGAAATGTTGTTGATTGGGAATATGTAACAAAAAAATCGATTTTTTGAAAAATCGATGTATATTCCCCCTTAAATGGATTTGCTCATTTTATTCAATTAATCAATGTTAACAAAGGGTTTTATAACAGTTGAAAATAATAACCTGTTACATTAAAAACTTTCATGAAATTACACATAAATGAAAATTTTGTAAGAAATTCATACTTTACAATTCAAAGAGGTGGAGATCTTGTAAATAATTAATTTAAATAATTTGAATAAATGTTTTTGAATATGCCCAAATTGCAATTCATTAATTTTATGAATACTTTATTTTATAGTAAATATTATATTTTGATTTTTACAATTGATATTTTATAATAATTAGATATTTACAACTTTTGCATTAAACCCATGTAATAAGGAGTTGTTCAGCAATGCGTAATATTATAAATATCCGAGTTTGTGCATTTTTCAGTAAAAATAGTAAGAGTATAATCAGGTTTACATTTGATTGCTTTGTAAAAATAGAATTTTTATCGCGTGAATAGAACAATTACCCGTTGTTCGTTCCTCTTCTTACTCAAAATGCTCGGTAAAATTCTTGGAAGACAGAAGATTTGTGCTTAATGCACATGTGAAGTTAAATTCATTCTTTCATACACACGTGGTTCTAACATAAACGTTCTCTTCATTTTCAGAACTGCTTGTAAACGCCAAATGGGTCGCAGAAGGATAACAATCGTTACTACTGTTGCTCAACCAGTAATGAAATATATACGCATATTTGTGAGATACGAGAGTTTGTTTGTATCTGTTTACGTCTGTACGCTTTTGAGACTACATTAAAAAATACTCTCCATATTTATGAATTACATTTACAAATTAAATCCTTATTATTCACCGTTTTTCCTCATTCTGCGTTTTTGCTACACAAGTCGAATATTTCGAAAGAATCAAGGATAGCGTTGCATATCTATGTAGAATTCCATTCGAAGTTACTACCGAACGTTACAGGAGTATTCTTTTACGAAGTATTTCATTTCAAAATCGATCACCCGTCGCCTCTATTTTGCGTCTTTGGTAACTATACTATTTTTTCTTGTGCTGTTATGGATATATATTTTTGGTGTTATATTATGTGTTTTTCTAACACTTTGTTGTGAGGAAGCCGACAGTTTTACTTTGAGGATCTCGACAGCTATTACCCTTTATTTCAAATAAGCGTTAAGTTTTAATAATTAATTTACTAGCAGTTGTAGTAAATTATACCCGTACGATTTTACTAAAAACTCGAAAGTTTTCGTCAATGTTTTGATGTTACATAACGTTAAAGGGACATTTCAGCCAAAAATGATGAAAATTAAAGAAACGAATTTCTATTGCATTTTTAATATTGAAGTGTTATATTTCGGGCGACGTATTAGATTTTCGATATTCGTATCGGAAAACCAAGTACTTTTGCATTTGCGCAGTGTCTAACCCTAAGGCAGCGCGTTAGTTAAATCAACGGAGAAAAATTGACTTGCTTCATTTACCATAGTCGAATAGTTAACAGATTGAGGTTAAATGAACCATATTTTACGTATACATTTACCACAACTGTGGTAGGATTCACCACAATTGTGGTAAATTTTACTACACTGGAAAAACCATATTGTAACGTGAACAATTTAATTGTAACCGTTACAATGTGACATAGTAAATGGTGTTACTATTCACATTGTAAGGTATTTAGCCAATGAGAGAGGTAGAAACATTGTTTCAACCAACGAGACAGCTCGGTTCATTTGTTTCAACCAATAAACGCTTCAACAATTTTACTATGCAGATAGTTACGATATGTACAATTTCTTTTTCTCAGTGTAGTGACTGGACATTTGAACCAAACTTCCTTTCACAAAGGTTTCCAAAGTCAAATTCTATTTATGTTTCCAAACCATTTTTCATTCAACATTTCATATTAGTTGAATGAATAATCTATCACCCACAAAAAGACCCACTGCTCTAGTCCTTCGTAATTGTTTAAATATATTTAAAAAATTACGAACATAGGACTTTTGTTGACAAATAATTTGTCTCTTACTATCTGTTCTCGCCATCTGCAATAAATTATCAAAATTAACAATCGCATCAATAACATATCCTCAAAGTACATATCCTCCCACAACTCTTTCCCAACCCAACCTTCCCGAAAAAAATTGAAACCCCCTTTCAAATCAAGCCTATTTTTCACACCACTCGCCGCTCGTTACACTCTGCAAAATTTTCGCGAGATAAAGGCACCTGGCCATTAGCATAGCCGGGGCCGAGTCTGCGCAGGCGTAGGTTCCGCGGGCCACATCTGAATTTAAAATCTGCTTTGCATAACGCCCCCGACGACCCCAAGGTCCGTCTAATTGCGACTCGTTCGAGCCTCGGATCCCTTCGACACCTACGGCGACCATTTTAAAAGCGCTCCCTCCGCCGCCCCGCAACTTCCGCTCTGACGGTCCCGCGTGTACGTGCACTCGCTCATTATTCCTGCACGCGCTCCATCCGTACGTTCCTTTGTCATAAAGGCACTGTCACATCGGATGCGTTACACCGTGTAACTTCGTTTCTTCGGCCCGGTTCTTTGACTCATTTCGCGCGATTCGCCCGCTTTTAATCTCCCCTCGCTTCCGTCCGAAAACGCCCCGTGGAGACGACTTAAGGGGACCGTCAGCCGAAATGGCTAAAATCGTTAATTTCCTACCGATTTTCTTATGTTTGTTTGCAAATAACCGATGCAAAACTAGTATCGAATTAGTTGTGGAATAAAAATAATAATTAAATAATTAACCAATAATAACAAGTAATTTGTTTGACTAAAGAAACTTTGGGTTGTTTTATACGTCAAAATAATTTGGGATGTTAAAATATCACATATAAACATTTTTGTCAAAAAAATCGATTTGTTGCCAGCGTTTCTAAATGATTCAACAACGTTTTGAAGAAATGTTTGCAAAACGATTTTACAACTTTATTTCTGTATCGTGATCAGGTACTGTTTGTAAACTTCCCTGAAATCCTCTAGAGGTTACACAAACGTTTTACAAACGTTCCACAAACGTTTTCGAACGTTTCTGAAACTTATACAGTTTCGTTTACGAACATGACCTGAATCATTCGGCTCTATTAGGTGACGATAAATCTCGCGATTTTTCTCCTCGCGCACCGAAAATGGTGAACGAAAAACCAGCGGGAAATCCATATAATCAACAACGCATTACGCGACTTTTACGTATTAAATTCCCATCGTATCACTTTGCGCCGCAATTTCGACTCATTTCGCGCGCTCGGAATTACAGTTCGCGCGTTTTTCCATCCTGAATCGCTCGGACGTTACGTTTATAATAACATTGCTCGCGTTATATTGTGACCGCGCGCGCGCAAGGAAATGGTACGTGGCGCTACAAAGTGTACGTGCACACATGTACGTGTAAAGCGCGATTGTACGGCGCGTTAAGTCAATTACCGCGCTGTCGATTAACAATTATGTGTTGTTACGGTGAGGAGGTTCCAACGACTCCCGCGCGCAATCTAACGTTTCCACGCGTCGAGGAATGCCGCGATTTCTTACCGGCGGAAGTCGAGGCGAGCGATCGGCCGAGCCGATTATTTTTAACGGCTCATTTTTGCTCGCCGAAATGAGTCACCGGTTGTCGCGATTTTACTGTTAAAAAGTTTCTGTTTGGGAGAAAGTGCAAATCTTTTTGAGAAAGTTGTGATTGAGTCAAAAAGAATTTAGTCGAAAATTGAAAAAATAACTATCTTCTTTATATGTTAGTTTTGTTAGTTTTGCTAGTTTTGTTAGTTTCGTTAGTTTTGTTAGATTTGTTAGTGTTATTAGTTTCGTTAGTTTTGTTAGTTTTGCTAGTTTCGTTAGTTTTTTTTAGTTTCGTTAGATTTGCTAGTTTCGTTAGTTTTGCTAATTTCGTTAGTTTTGTTAGTTTCGTTAGTTTTGTTAGTTTTGCTAGTTTCGTTAGTTTTGTTAGTTTCGTTAGTTTTGTTAGTTTTGCTAGTTTCGTTAGTTTTGTTAGTTTCGTTAGTTTTGTTAGTTTCGTTAGTTTTGTTAGTTTTGCTAGCTTCGTTAGTTTTGTTAGTTTTGTTATTAAGACAACACGATAAAAAAATATGAAATCATAATCCACAACATTTTAATTAATTAATTGAAAACCTTGATATATCACATACACTTTAACCATAATGTACCAACTTTTTCGTCAAATTTCAACCCATTCCCCATCTCATCCACACCCCTGCCAACTTCGATCACATTTCTGGCATCATTACCATTTCTCCCATTTTTTCGTCAGGATGTCCTTCCTTCCGTCAAAATTGGTCCCCGTAACGTATACAAGTCAAACGCTTCCGTAACGCGCGTTTCCGCAAAAAACTGAAAGGTAAGGAAGACGGGCTCCGAAGGGAAAAAGTGCAGCTCCGTCGAAAAGCGGATGTGGGCGGGATGGGCCGCTTTGCTTTCGAATTTGTCGCGGGGTCGGCGTAAAAGTGGACGAGCACGTGTCCACTTTGATCCCTCGACTCGGCGGAGGGCGAATCCGCCGCCGAAGAAGTCGATTTGTCGGAGCGCCGAACGGTCAACACAATGCCCGCTGCATTTAATAGTACATTAAACACGAGTGGGAACACGACCCAGTGCGACTTTGCGCGGCCGAAAGTGCCTGGTCCCCAGTGTAAATGCACGTGATTCATCACTTTTCAGCGCGGCTTTGATATGTAATATGAATTCAATCAATTTCGATCGGTTCGCGCTACCGAACTATCGGGGAACATGTTAATGGTCGAGGGTAATTAATCAAACGCAGAAAGGGGAGGGCAGATTCATGAGAGGCCTCGGCTTTAGCATACGAATGGTATTAAGGCGCAATGTTGGGGGTTATTATGCTGATGAAGTGATTTTAGTGGAGGTACTTGTGGTTTGGAGGTGGCGGAGTTGGAGGATGGAATTTGAGTTAGGAAGATGAGACAAATATTCTTTTAAAGAAATCTGATTCATTTATACATTTTTGAATGAAATGTTTTGCAGCAAAAAATACAACTTTCTGTTAAGAAGAATGGCAAGTAAAAATGCTATTTTCGTCGTTTTTCAGTGAATAAATGCAATTTCTTGTTGTTAGTAGAGTTTAGTCTCCGTTAATAATCTACAATTCCAAAGGATAAAGTAGTAACAAATTTATTGTTCACAATGTATTATTATTTATTATTACAAATTGCACTGTCAGATTTTTATAAGCATTATTTTAAAAAATTATAACAGTAATGGACGGGATTTGGAATTTTTCGTCGTTTTTCACCTGCTAGTTTTAGATTAGAAGGTTTTTCTAGAAACGGAATTTCCTTTTGAATCTTTTTATCAAAATGAGTTCTTTTAATGTCTGAGTAAAAAAATTGTCGGTTTTTCTGAAGTTTTGGTTTTTTGGGTGATATGACTGTGGCGACTGCTGGTTATGCTGGGAGAGAAAAACGAGTTCTGACTGCAATGAATGTAATGCGAGTAATAAAACCATTAATATGATAATAATCGTGGACTGGCCGTGACTTATGATCTGCGTAACTGGAGTCGTTTGTACTCGGAAATCAGTTTCTGGTTTTAACAAATGCAAAGTGGCTCGGGGGACCATTAGTCAGAATGATAGGTTTGTTAGTTTAAACTTTGACAAAAATCTAAGATCCGAGAGGAAAACACTATTTCTGAACAGCCTTCAGATTATTTCAAATGAGTTGAAGAGAATGTGTATTTTACAGATAAATCTTTTTTATTTCTAATATAAAAATGGACGATATAAACATTTCAGATATAAAGATGTACCCCTTTAATCATTCTAATGAAACAATAATGAAAGGCGTACATATTTTCGAAGAAGCTTTTTCGAATAAATTATAAACGAAGACGTAAATTGTGATAGAAAAAAAACATACGTATAAAAAACGCTATTTATCCAATTCACCTCACACCGACATTTTCCACTTTGCAACCACCCTCCTCCCAACAATTTTTCTCCCCTTTTATTTAACACGCCGCAAACCGGAACTGAAAAATTAACAAAATTGCTAGAAAAAGCGTCCAAAGTCCGTAAACGCGCATTTAAATAACGCGAACTAGTTGAAATTTGCAACAATGCGTAATTATGCGGTAAATTTGACGTAATTAGACGGCGTCGAGCGTTATTTTGCGTAAAGATTATTTCCGCCAGCGTTTTTATCCGATAGCATCTCTTTCCGGCTGCAAAGTGACTGATTCGCGGCCGATAGCGCGCACAATGGCACGCCGATGGCAGTCTCGCTGTCATTGAAATTTCCTTCGGCGAATGATTCGAAAGTTGGCTCGGGCGCACAATGCCAACGTTTACCATAAAAAATGTGAGACCGTTTTCGTAATTATTTTCCCGTTTGGCGTTTGTCGTGCGTTATCGCACTTCCTTCGGTGGCATTGTGACTTAATTATTACGCCGGGTTTTATATGTTAAGCGGCGGATCGCACTGGAACGGCTGCCGGGGTTTTATAGAGCTAAATAAATTGCGCGGCGACCGGTTTATAACAATAAATGGCATTGCGTGTCGGCGAAAAATAGAAGCGGCCTGGTTTTTAGATTTCGCCGGGCGATTCCTTTTTAATTACACGCTGCCCCCCGACGGGGGCGCTGCGTTTCAGGCGAGCACACCAGTTGGCGAACAAGCATTTTTGATCATTAGAATGATAGAAGGCCAATTTGTAGGCTTGTTTAGCCGAATTGGTTTTAGGAAGAGTGTAATTGCAACTCTTTTTCGGCACCGTGGCCACTCGGAAATATTAAAGTTTATTCGAGGAATATATATTTCAATGGAAAAGAATCACGAGAAATGAGGCTAAGTTGAAGAAACTGATAAAATGATTGCTGGGAAATTTGATTGAATGAAAACAAACTTGGAATAAAGAACTGTAGAATCCCTGTTGAAAAATGCTTATAGGAATTATCCTATCAGTATTTATAAGTATGTATATACGGTTTCTGTCCTATAGATTTCTTTATTTTCGTGTATTTTTATATGGCGAACCAATTTCTATATGGAAACACATAAACATTGTATCAATTTCTATTAGAAATTGTAGGCCTACATGTTTTTGTGAGGTTTTTTCATGTAAGTATTTAAGAGTTCATGATAGTTTTTAGAAGTATTTTTATCACGGATGAAGATTCATTATAATTCTTCTGAAAATGGTGGGATCTTTTCGGGGATCATTATTTTTCGTTTGGAAGAATGGCTGCAATATAGAAAGCGACGATCAAGAGCAGGAAGAATGATTATATGAAAATATTGGAAAAGTACAAAGTTATCAGCATTGTCTGGGACTTTATCTAAAATATCGAGTTACTAATTATTATTATGTGAATGAAGGTAACAATGCGACTCAATAGCAACAATGTATCATAAAAGTAAAGGTAACGAACTTTAAATTGCATAATGCTAATAAGTGTACAAGTTTTTGATGTAAACGATTTATTAATAAAAATCGCTTTTTAGCGCAAACTGTACACATCACGTCTAGTTCATCAACAGTTTTTCACAAAATAAAACTAAAACTGCAAAAAATTAAAATTTATTTCTTGTTCCAAATTATAATCGAGACAAACACTATACAATTTTCTATTGACGTCTACAAAACTGCAAACAAATTTAATCTTCGAAACAGCTACTTATCCCAGTCAACGTATCTATATCATCTTCCGAATATTTTGAAAAATCTGTAACGTCGGTAATCACGCCTCCAACATGGCTTTAACTCATATGTAATGTAATACTCATTTTATATATACTTTCCTGTAAATCCATCTAAGAATGTTCAATATAATGATTTCTATATAGTTTTCTACGTTCATTTCATAAGTTTTGATAGAATTTTTCCACGCAGATATTTGAAAGATCAACAGTGATACATCTACTTTGGCATAGAACTTATATTGAAGGACCGCAAGTTCAAATCCTGTTGCGATCGACACCTATTTTTCAAATTCTTCTCCTCTATGTCCTGTTTCCACACCCACAAACTATTTGCACGAAAAATAATTTCAGTACGCATTACATATCCATCATTGTAGTCCTATTCTGCAAAAATATTTGATAGAAATGAATAGAAAAGAATTGGACTTCGCCTCAATTTAGCATTCATTGTAAACCGTCTGAAATTCAATTAAATAACTTCGAATCCCAAAGCAGTCGAATAAATGCCAATTAAGGAATTCAAAATATTATTTCAATTCCCATTATCATTAAATTCAAAACATCCATTTTTTTCGAATTGAAATGAATAGAAAAGAATCCATATTTTACTGTTGAAATCAGATTAAGGAATTAAGCAAAAACGAATACCGAGAATTCAACATTTGGCATTAAAACATCGACGAATCACAGGAATAGAACAGAACAGAATGAAATCGGGAATAAAAATCTGAATTCGACGTCTTTCACAAAGGAATTACTTTCTTAATTCTCAATTCATTTCTATGAAATATTTCTCCAAAGATATGCCTCCTCTTACCGAAAATCTCTTCCACAACCAGCCCAATCCAAACCCACCCTATCCTCCCAATACTCTCCCAAATGAACCCAATTGCAGCGTGAAACTGAAAAATCGTAAGCCTGCGAAAAGTGGGACCCCGTCACAGGCCGTTTGCCTCCGCGACCCCAGCATTAGGGTCCCGACAATGGTCCACAATGACTCGACCGCCGTCCCGAATTAGGCTCGGTTACGCGTTTGTCAGCGATTCCGGTGTGAGCCGGCGGTGTCGCCGTGCACTTTCTCATTGAAGCAGAGAAATGCCAATAACCGTTCGCGGACGCCGGGCACGTCGGCGCCGATGCGGAGATGCGAAGTATTAGCATTGGTTAGCTTTATGGGGCGTTCAGTTCCGGCGCTCGCTTTGGCTTGCGCTCGTCCTTTCTGCGCGCCACCCCCCCCCCTCCCCACCTACCCTCCGAATCGTTATCTGCCGCTCGACTCTCTCGCGCGGCAGATCAATAAAATCTGTCTGTCTGTCTGGAAAACTAATGCCAAATCGAGCGTTAGCTTTCGATACCAGAAAATAAACGCACGCTAAGACCCGGCTAAGTGAAACGCCCGGGCATTATTCAAGCGCCGCGCATAATAATCCCATTCGGCCCGATGAATGGCATTACCGGCGATGGCCAAATCCGCGATTACGCCCAAGTCTCGCGAGGAAATTGGTAATGCGAGCGAAAGGGGACTTTAAGTCGACGGAGTTTCCCAAGTTTGCGCGGCTTTTGTCTGCGAATAGGTCCTGGGGATGCTGCGACCGTTGTCTTGATGGTCTGGGTGGGGAGAGAGGGAGGGTTGGGGAGGATTGGGAGGATTTGGATGGGGGAGTACAGGTGGGGAGGCTTTTCGGGTGAGTCTTGAGGTCATCCCTATTTGTGGTTATGAAGGTGTCTGGATAGGTGACTCTTCCTGGAATCGAATTTTCCTGGGCAAAATTGTCCAGTTTAAGGTTCCACTGGAGACTGGTTAGGATGAAGTTTGAGACCTGAAATTTAAAACTGTGATGAAAGGAAAGCTATTTGTATTTACATTTTGATTTGTAACTGCAGTTTGTTCAGATTAACCTTCCAAATCTGAATCAGCCAGCTTTGATTCGATAGGCTATAAGTGAGCCTAGGAATTTGCTTAAGGTTAGATTTCTTAGATAAGTTTGATTGAAAATTTGCTACACTTTAAAAAGTCTTCCTCTTTCTTCCTACGTGTTCTGTCTATTTGACTAATTCAGAACAATTTTCAGGTGGATTTTCTAGTACCTTAATATCCTTTCCACCTATGAAAACTGAAATCCAAATCCTGCAGCCGGAATTTCCGAATATCCAAAATTAGATTGGAATTTCAATTTGCGAAATACCATGATTTTTCAAACCGGAGTATTATCCAAGAATGTAAAGAAAAAAAGTAGCAAACTATTACAAATTGCCCCAAAATTCTCTCACTCTAATACACTTATTTTCCCAAGTGCACATCCACACTTCCAGTCCAACTCTGCGTCTCCGTTTGTGCGGAATCAAACACCCAAAACACCCATCCATCTCCTGCGGACAATTAATCCAAAGTAGAAATCAATAACCGTAAATTCGTTACCGAATCACTTTGGGGCCATTACCGTAACTTTTATGAAGCCAATTAGGCTCAACCTCCGTTCGCACACTCACTTCATTGCGGCTCGACAAAACAGCCGCCCCGACTCGCATTCAGCCGACTTGAGCAAGCTTGCCTATTAATCGATTTCGCATTAATTGTTTTCCGCGCGTCGCGGTAAGTGGTATGTTGTGTTCCGACCTGCAACCAAGTTGCGAACTGCGTCTGCTGTTATGTCATACGAAAAGATTAATTGCCGACGGGAGAGGCGGTTTTATGTTGCATCGGGTCTCTTGGTTTGAGAGACCAGAAATTGCTGCAGTGCTGACTCGATTGTTGTTTCAGCGCGATATGCCGATCGACTTTGGTTTTACTTTGATATTTTTATATACTCATCACTGAACGATCGACTCCGATTGTTCATTGTTGAGGATTTTTTTAATTTGGTTATTTCAAACAAATATTTTGGTTATTGTTAGGATTATTATTAATCCGATTAAATTATTTGCTTATTGCTTCTACGTGCTACTCCTTCAGATTGCAGTGAGGAGATTGCTAGTTTTCAATATTGATGCTCAATGAGCAATCATAAAAAATCGAACGAGCAATCATATGAGAAACATGTCTCATTCGAGCATTCTCATATGAGAAACCTCATTAGATAGATTTCTCATAAGAAAAAAAATCTGATATGAGCAATCTCAATGAGAAAATTTTCTCATATGAGCAATCTCCAATGAGAAAGATTTGTCATATGAGCATTCTCAAATGAGAAAGATTTGTTATATGAGAACGATTTCTCATATGAGCATTCTCAAATTAGAAAGATTTCTCATATGAAAACGATTTCTCATATGAGCGATCTCATATGAAAATTTGTCATAACAACAATCTCAATAAGAAAAATTTCTCATAAGAGCAATCTCCAATGAAAAAGATTTCTCATATGAGCATTCTCAAATTAGAAAGATTTCTCATATGAGAACGATTTCTCATTTGAGCAATCTCAATTTAACATATTTCTCATATTAGCAATCTCATATGACAAATTCTCATATGAGCACTCTCATATGAAAAATTCTCATATCAGCAATCTCATATGAAAAACATTTCTCATATGATCAATCAGCTCAAAATCAGAATCCGACCGAAAACCAGTGCGACCCCGCGCCTCGAAATACCCAGGCAAAACAGTTTTGTTCGCGGCTCCTGTTTTCGCGCGGAGGACTCGGTGGCTGCGGTCCCGCGGGAATGAGATTTAGCCGGTACTCCGTCCCCGGCCGCGAAAGAGCCAAGTTAGTTTTATTTTACAATCCATCGGCTGCCGGCGGTATCTTTTTCTCGGGCCGCGGTAAAAGCGTTGCCGCGTCTCCCTCGCTCCGGGAACACTCGAAATCCTTCAGGACGAGTGAGGGCGGCAGGACTGACTGGCTGTCAACTAGTGTTTTAAAAGTTTGCGACAGCCTACAAATTGACTCGCTCAGTTCTTTTTAAAAGCACCGCCAACCAACCGCGATGCGCCTCCCCTCGCGCCGGGGCGGAGAGTGCCCGACACACGCACCCACACACGGACAAAAACGGGGCAACACGCGTACACGCAGAAAAACTTCGGACGCATTTTATCAAACTGTTCGGTAAAAGTAATTGGACATTTGATAAGTGTGTCAGTAAAGGTGGTATTGCTTGGGATTCCACGAGATTTCATATGGGGTTCTATGGAATTCCATGAAATTTCATATGGGATTCTGTGGAATCCCATGAGATTTCAGATTTATAATTTTCAAACTCCAAACTCCAAAAAAATTTTTGAAAAAGTCTGACATGAAAGTCTGAAAAAAGTATAATTGGTCCCAATTTTGAGATTGGGATGGAAGGCTTTTAGAATTTTTTATACTTTTTCCGACTTTTCTTGTTTTTACGTATACAGAGAATTCTTACCCCGTTAGAAAATAAGTTATATAATATACATATATTAGATTTTTGAGTGTATAATATTCTATCAGGGTATTGGTCCTCGTTTGATCCAATTTGATACAATTTATACATTTTTACACAAATTCTCTTATGTCCATTTTACATTCAGAACCTTCTCACGTGACTAAGTACACTCTTTCAGCATATACTTAGTACGAATTTTGAACACCGCGGCGCCCTAACTGCGCTGCTTAGACTAGTTGCATCGTCGTCATGGACGAGCGCGGCGCCGCAAGTGCGCCGGATTATCCATTAGGTTGACTCGGAAAGGACCGCGATTCTTTCCCGGCAAATGGAAATCAAATGTTACGGGGTTGATTGATGAAGGAGGGGCGGAGGCGGTGGGATACAAATTGAGGTCAGATTTGGCGAAATGAACGCGTTAATGGCTTTCGGGAGGAAGGAGGGTTGCTTTTTGCGGGGAAAAGGGGCGGGTAATTTATGCGCAGGCGGGGATTGAGGACCATTTGGAAGTAGATGGGGATAAGGGTGGGGGTCAGTTAAAAAATCTTTTAGAAACTAATAGAAATGAAAGAAAATAAGTTTTTACGATACTTGATTCCAATTTGTTGCAATTGGTTTTAGATACACTTAACTAGTTAGAATTTTAGGTTTCGGAAAAAGATTATTTCGTAATGTTGGATCTAAATTTGTAAAAGAGATGAAAGATTTGTTGTAGATGAACTGAGTTTGCATACGTTGAGAGCATCAATTAACGAGAAGCATCGAGAATTTTTTTTAATTAAAGGAGTTTTAATGATATGTGTACTGAAAATGCGATTAGTTTCATTGAAGCGTTAATTGTATCAAGCACTGGAGTGATTTTGTTCCATTTTCGAAATCTCTCTTAATACTAGAGATAACTTTCAAATTATCTTGAAAATCATTTTATTTTATTTAATATTCTTATCAAATATTATTTTCTTTTTAAAATATTTTAAGACTGTATATGTTATAGGTTTTAGTCATAGTCGATATCCAAATCACCTTTCAGAAAACGTCTTACACGAAGCAATAATCTACAACATCTAATGGATTCGATCATAATAGACTAGATTTTGTGCAACCCAAAGTGACTAATACCTCACTTTATAAACAAACAATCTAATCCGAATAAAATTGCCGATTTAACGACAGTAAACCAGATTTACTCGGATTCAGCTCTGACATAGTTTATATCGTGCAATCTATTTCTACTATCACACTAATGGTTAAATTTACAACAGTTCCAGCATATAAATACGTTTTCGAATATATCAAAAATACAAAAGTTATGTTTGAATCGAAACTAACTCGAAGCTCATCATTTTACGATCACAGTGAAATCCAGCATCTCTCCAACAGAAGAAAAGCACGCAAAAACTGCATTCAGTCTATCAACCCGAATGTACTTAAACCAAAAATATCTTTGGATTCATCGATCAGATGCATCTCCCATTCTACCTCTCGGTCCAAAATCCGGAGTCTTTCCACCAAAATCCTCCGGTTACTCGACTCATTGTTAGATAACATCGCGGCAGACAAATAATCGGCACTGAATTTCCACGCTGTCGACAAACACATGTCGCGCTGCAGGAGTGCACCGATAAAGTCGCAACGCATTCAAACTTAGAAAGGAGATTACTGATATTAAGTATTAATAGGATTTTATCAGCATTATCGCGCCCGCGCGATAACGAGCGTCAGTTTGCTCGACAGCCAAGACAATCGCGCGTTTTGACATCAGTATCCCAAATTGGAGACGCCGATTAGTGCAATCTTGCAAATCAGTATCGGATCGCCAAATTGGGTAAATTTTCGATTGATTCGACAGAAATGTTTGCCTTGCATGGTATCTTCCAACCACTAGATTTTTCCAAGTAAATCATGGTTGACAGTTCAATAATTTGCGTAAATCGACCTAAATTATCAAAATCAAGCCAAATGATTTGAAGGTCGAAAAAAACCAATCTTACTACTTTAGTCTGCTGCCATAGAGTTAGTGGTTCTGGTAATAAAAAAGTATAAATAACAGTTTCATCGTAAATCAACCTTAGCTTTTTTTCTTACTCAACGGAAATATTCTCAAATACTCAATTTTAGGAGAATGTAACTGCTAACAAAGTGATAATTTCGAAAATAATGAAATTTTTAGTTTCCTTTTTTTAGGAATATTTGAGATGAAAATATTTACGAATATCTGAGATGAGAATTGAAATTCGAGTATGAAAATATTTTCGTTGAGTATGAATACGAAAATGCGTATTTATACTTTTGATAACAAAGGCACTAACTCCGTGGAAGAACAAGAACATCCCCTTAATGTCCAATGAATCACTGAGTTACATCAAGCAAGACAGAAATATCTGAAACCACTAAATAAATGGCCAGAAAATCCGTTCAAAATAGCATTCTGGTAACAATAAGAACATTCCCCTTACAACAAGAATATTCTTCTAATTATACGAATATTCCTCTTACAATAAGAATATTGTAAGATCATCATCAGAATCTTCAGAATCTGTCTTTTTCTACCTTCAGCAATTTTCAATTGTCTATCTTCCTTCAGATCTCTCATTAAAACCTTCAAACTCAGTGAAGCTAGAAATCTACCAATGAGATTCATTTTTCTCCACACACCCATTGCAAATATTCCGCATTATTACTAGCGCCAGGATTCGGATCAGCGCAGTCTTATCGTCGCCGCGAAAAGCGCGCTTTCCCGGTGCGCGTGTACCTCCCGCTAATCGCGCCTCGGTCGTAAACCATCTGGCGACTAGACAGCGCGATACGCGTCTCGTCGCAAGTGTCGTTTACACGTTTAATAACGCCGCTAATAGTTCATTAACATCGGAAAATTACTTGCCGCGCGCTAATGCCCGAGATACGCATTAATTACACATTAATTACAATATTCGCTCAATTAGACGGAAAACGCGCGCGTTACGCCGCGCGGCGCTACTCCGGATTGTCCATTAAAACTGACTTCATTACGGGCGGTCGATAAAACTGCGGTCCGGCCGATCCGGCGCGTCTTCGAAAATTGATCATCGGAATATGCTGCCGCGCGATTCAAATCCGGCGAGTTTAAAAGTACTTGGACGTAAACGCGGCCATTTTTCATGCCGCCGATGCAGCCATGCTCCATCGAGCGCGCATTTGATACACGCTATTAGCCGCATATCCGGCTTGATTTATCTGGAGCCCGCTATTTGCGTCGGGCGAACTTTTCATCATGTATGCGCGCAGCCGAAAGAGGGCCATCAAAGTCGAAACGGAATCGTCGATTCGAACCGCTCACTGGTTAACGAAGAATCAACATTTATTTT
The DNA here is from genome assembly GCA_022817645.1 of Ceratoteleas bidentatus. Lineage (NCBI taxonomy): Eukaryota > Metazoa > Arthropoda > Insecta > Hymenoptera > Scelionidae > Ceratoteleas > Ceratoteleas bidentatus. The sequence goes on from JABFPB010000781.1 coordinate 22,081, forward strand.
AAAAAACAGAGTCGTTACAAATAAATACAAACGGAGTTCGGACAGGATGGACGGCAGACACAGAGGTTCGGAACCCCGTGTCGGTTCGCGATAATGATTATGCGCTTCCACTCGGTACCCAAGCAGAAAAGACAAACGGCCCGGTACTGGGCCAATATTGGCAACCGTCGGCTGGTCGTCATTTATTTTTGTTTAATTTTTTGTGGGGCCAACGATGCCATTTTTGGTACCTATCACTGGGGCAGTACTGGCTGCCGACCGTTGGCTGCCAACGTTGGCCCAGTACTAGCATTTGCTAGTTTTGTTCAGTTTTCTCACCGCCGGGCCAACGTTGGCATTTTTAGCCTTACTGTGGCAGTAATGACCGCCGACGATTGGCCGCCAACTCTGGGCCAACGTTGGCCCGACCAACGAGGGTTGGCGAAAGATTAGTTTTTCCGCTTGGGTTTCATCAACGCGCGAAATGATTCGTACAAAATTCATATCGTAGTTACAGTCTAAACGGGCGTACAAAAATGTGCTAAGTACAAAAGTTCCGGGTCAGATTTTGGCGGCGATGGTGGAGTATGCTGGCGGCGGGTCAGCCGTCGGGTCGGTCTTGACGACGCAGACGAAGGGCGAGTGGGTGATGGCGGAGACGAACGACGGCGACTTCGGCACGTTGCTGTCGCTGGTTATGGTGACGATGGTGGCGCGCGAGTCGGCGTACGACGGTGGCAGCGACGGTGCGCAGAAACCCTCGTGCTTGTTCGTGTAGACGATCGTCCAGAAGTACATGCTGAGAACTAGGAACAAGTCGGGTTCAATGATTAGTTATTGTAGGGCATGAGAAAAGCTGAGCGTCCCAGTCCCGACAGGTAAAGTATAATATTATACTTTGCATTACATTTTCAAGGTCAAATAAATGTAGACGTAGAATCTAAAGAAAAAAAGTAAACATTTGTTGGCGTTCGTTATGGTTTCAAGGTCAAATGAATATAAAGGTAAAACCTAAATCAAGAAGTAAACAGTTTGTTTACCTGGTTTGTATACATTTTCAAGGTCAAATAAATGTAAATATTGAACTTAAAGAAGACATTAGACAGTTCTGTATAAAATATACGCTGTATGTAAAAAATGTCTTGGAAGTGGAAAGAGTGAATATATACTTTCAATTTTAATTTCAGTTTTATTCTATTAATTCTACTAATTATTCTACTAATAAATTCAAGTGATGTAATAGTACATCAAATGTATATCACTTGAATTTATTCTACTAATAAATTCAAGTGATATACATTTGTCAACGACAAAATAATTCATATTTGTTTAATTCCACAATCTACATTGAATCTTGTAAACATGAATTGTTCTGTACTCTTTTCAATTCCATTTAGAATCACATTTAACAAAGGTTTAACTCAAATTCATCAACGGAAATTTATTCAATTATTATAACACTCAAACAAGCTTAAATGAATTCTTAATATCATAAAAATCCAACTCTTTTGTACTTATTTCTATCAAACATTTTTTGTAAGGATAAATGCGTGTTAATTAAAATCACCTGTCGTATTTAATCGTTTTTCATTATTGGTATATATTGCGATAATTATAGATCCTTACTCAGATAAGCCGATGAAATTCGCATGTACCAGGGCGATCGGATGTATATATCACAGTACATTAGGTGCGATAAGTGCAGCGTGATTGCGGCCGTCTGGTCGAGAATCGCAAAAAGGTTCAGGTACATCCATGGCCAGAAGTAGTAGGTCTGTTTCTGGAAATGATCGGAAAGAGATGTAGATTATAAGAGATTAAGGAGGTTTGTACATAATGTATTTACAATGTGTGGCGTGTATGCTGGGAGATAAGGTGGGAGTGTGTGAGTGCAATGGTGTGACTTAGTTTAATATTGCAGTTCATCCGTTGACTTTCCAAAGTGGGCTGACAAAAGTTGAGTTCGGAACTTAATTTTGGTTTTTTATGATAGATTCAATTGTTTTTATTTTTTGCATCTTATGATATTGTAATTTGGGTCTGCGGTTTGATTTTTAGGTAATGACTTTAATACTGTTCGTATTTTATGCATCTGAATATGGAAATATTGGTACATTTCTGTATCAATTTAGACTTTTTAATCATTTTTGAAACAAACAAACAAAAATAATTAATCACTTTCAAACTTAATATGTGTAAGTAGATAAAATTTGTTTTTGTTTAAACTTGAAATTTTTAGTATGTTTTAATGGAAAAACCAATGTTTAAATATTTAACAATTTTTATATATTTACAGAATCAAGTCTAAAGATTTTTCTTATAGTGATATGTATAATAATTCGATACAAAATGATCAAAACTCCTGTATCAGTCTTTGTCCTCTTCATAAATGTATACAGACAGTCCAAGTATCTCGAAAATCAACGGATAAGACTAAGATAATGTTATTTGTTTACACATTGTGTACTCAAAGAAATATCGCGTTACTTTCAGTCTGTACCATTTTCGAGTTCACATCTCCTCATCTTCGCAAATTAGTTTCTGGGAGAACGCCATCATTGAGACGCAGAAAGTCTGAATTTTGCTTCGGTTATTGTTTGAAGTATCCCGAATGTAATTTCATCCGCATTTTATCAATACGCAGAACTTTAATGCATTTTACACAAATGAGTGATTGAGAAATTGGTGTGCAACTTATACAGATTTACATGTCATTTCTACATAAATAATACCTTATATACCAAACATTTGTAATTTCATATTTATAACTTGAACAAGATACAAAATAAAATATTTAAATGACGTTATGACAGACAATTTACACATTACTGAAAAATAGTTTCTCTGACATTCCAGCAAAAATTATGCAGTTTAAATTGGTTTGGACTTTCTGGTCTATTTAAATTGTAGTCTTCCAATTCAAACCAAGCTTCAAATTCTAATCTTCTAATCCTTCATACTATACATTTCCAATTTATTCCAAATGAAGTTTTTTCCAACTTAGCGAATTTTCTTCAATTTGGCAAAAACACGTTCAGATTGGAATATTCCAATTTGATCCAATTTCGGCCATTTTGATTACCGACAAATTCCAATTTAACCATTTTGGAAATTTTAAATCAAATTATAAACCTGTGAACAATTTTAACATAAGCCAAATTTGAACTCTGTAAATTCGAATTGTACCCTATCGAATCTGTTTGAATTTAATTGATTCTCTGCTTATGAATTCCTTGCTGTACCTAAAAATCATCAAATCATCCATTTTTCCGCCGTCAAATTCGGCGTACTCCCTTAAACATCCCTGCATCATACTGTCCTACAATACAGTCGAAATATTACCACGTTGGTTCCCATAAGCAACAGCACGTTGACAAACAGTGACAGCAACGCATAGCTGAGGACGCAGGCCAGAACCGACGTGACTGAAACAGTAGGCAACGGCGACATGAATATTTCGGTTATCTCGCAAACCTGTCCCCGTATTTGGACAGGTCGATAAGCTTCGGGAACGCGTAAGCCCGGCGATGATTTTCGTCAGCAGACGTCGACATAATGAATTAGCGGGCACACAAATGTTATTGCGGCCGATTAAATCAAACAACGCCGCGTTATCGTTTCTGCGGAGCGATACGCCGTGTTTTTGTTTGCTCGCGCATTCGTAGCTCTACTAATCGGCGTCGCGCACCTTCTCGTATGAACTGTGCTTTCTTGAGCAGGTTCGCCCAGTTGGTACCGAGGATGGTCCAGCGCTCGACCAGCTGCATGAAGCGCTCATCGGAATCCCTCGAAAAGAATTCGCTCAGCAGCACATTGACCATGAGAATTGAAGTGGACTGAAAAAACAAGGGTGGAGTCATTTCAACATTTCGAGTTTTTAATGTGAGGGTTCTCAGGGAGTGAGCAGGACAATTTAGGGAATTTTGAATTCTGGAAAAGTTTTTTTCGGGAAAAGTTCGGGGGATATTGTTGATTTTTCAGTTTTTGATTAGAAGAATTGGTTAGTAGGTCAATATGAAAGCAGTTTTCAAATTAAGAGAACAAATTTAAATAAGATATTTGGAGTCCCAGAATAGTGTGCGAACCTATCAGATTTTCGTAAAAGCGGATATAAAGCAAATCGACAGTAATTCTTTTCATAAAAAACAATTTGTACTTTATTTTTAATTAAAGTTGCCTCAATTATAACTGAAAAACGTTTTTTTGGGATACATATTGTAATTGGAATAGAAATGAATAGAAAAGAATTGGATTGTTTAGCCAAATTCAGCATTCATTAGAATTGACTGGAATTCATTTTTCTGTTTTGAATGATATAAATAGTTGAATGAATTCCAATTCAGGAATTTAGAGAATCTTTTCAAATTGTCACTCCAACTGGAATTGAAAAGAATTCGTTTTTTCAGTTTGAATCAGATTTTGGAATTGAATATAAACAAATCCTTTTTAAAGAATTAAAAATTGAACGTGGGAAAAATTGATAAATCACTGAGAAATTCATTATTTATATTCTTTTCTATTCGTGTCCATCAAATAGTTTTTGCAGGGATCCCAATAACTTTTGTTTCTATAGAAAAAGTTTTGCAAACTTGAATATTTGTTTGAGTAAGAATTATTAATAACATTGACGTAAATGAAATCACATTGACATGAATGAGTTATTATCAAAAATAAAAAAAACTATGAACGTGTTGATTAAAGACATTTTTAATCTGGGAAATTTGATAGTCAGGGAATTCCATTTAATTTAATTAATAATGTTTTTGAAGTAAACAATAAGTCATTCAATCTTTTCAATGCTACTCATAATGACGTTAAATTATAAAAAATAATCTAAGAAATACTCTAATATTCACCTTTTTGTAATAATTTGCTTGATGTTAATACCAAGCCCTGAATTTCTTAGAAATTTCCCACAAAGAATATAATAATACCAAAGCTAATATGTTGTAAAGGACCTAGTGTAAATAATGCAGCAATGACGAGTAAATTTTACATAAAGTTTATGTAAAAAACTTAAATATTAGCCATTTTAGGTTTTAATTACATCCATTTTCAGTTTTGACTATTTCCATTTATGCTCTCAATTACTTCGAATTTGCCCTTCAGAATTGTTTCATTTTGCCGCTTTGATTGAAAACTGTCCTATTTCCGGTTGTGAAAATAGCAACCAAAATAACAAAACAAAATCCTGTATACAAACACCCAAATCATAACATTCGTCCGTCATTGACAATGACGAATCGGCCATTAATCTCGAACTAATCTCGTCATTATCCGAAACTACCAATCGACCTCGTTTCGCGGAATGACGCGATTCTCGGGAAAAAAACATCGCGAATCGATTATGGAAGAATCCCCGTCCCTTCGCCGCAACCCGGAAAACCATCCAGTTTTGGGGTAACTCCAAAACAAACGACCCGCCCGTCTATTTATACCGATACCCGCCGAAATCACGTTCAATAACGCTACGGAAATACCCGCAATTGTCAAGCTCAGGTTCAAGACGTTACGTAATGTCGGCGGTGCTAATGTTCCGAATGGAATATTTGTGAAATGACGGAACGTCGGAACCTGCTTTCGTCGACTTCGTCCGAATATCAATTTTCACTTGCCACCGGGAGCGCGCAAAAATAAGCGCCGCGTCGCCTTGAAAATAATCAGCACGTGCATTCGAATTGCGGCTAGTTTGCCGATCGGGGAAATTAGCGTGTTTTCGATAAGATTTCCGCGGAAAGCGCGGCGCTTCGGGGAAACCGGCGGTTTTCGTTCACCTGAAATTCGCCGGCAGAAAGCACAGATAAGGCTCTCATGGAAAATTACTAGTTGGAGTACACGCGCGGTGTGCACATATAAATACTGGAGGAGCGCTCGTGTTTATTTATTTCGCGCCTTCAGTTATTCCTTTTCCCAGAAACGACGACCGGCGATCGCGAAATGTAAACAAAATAGTCTTTGCCTTCGTTTGCAGTCACCCGAAATGTAAGGGAAAAATACAACGAAAAATATAAATAATTATGTATAATAAATCGGTTGAATTTGGCGAAGATACACCGAAATCCGTCGATTTTGGTCAAAATCGCTAGAAACGTTGAAATCGGTTGAAATGTACAGATTAAATCTCAATAAACAATAAGAAATAAACAAATCAAATCCTCACATTTGAACTCGTTATCTACTTTTTTCAATCTGAAATGCTACACTGCATTTCCTAACACTTTTCAAACAAAATTCAATTCCACTCCACATGGCCTGTATCTTTAAATACCCACCTTATATCCCTCTTTAGACTATCCATCCCAACTCCTACCATTTCATCATCCATTCATCACTGAAAATATCTTCGAAATTGAAAACCTCCCCCTATTCTTCCAACAAGAACATTCCTCTACCTACAAGAATACTGTCATCCCTCCAAACCGACTCCTTCACCTCGAAAAACCCAATTCCAAAAATCGCTCCCGAACCTCGACTTCGGCTCGCATTGAACCGGTGCCAAGCGCCGGTGTATTAAAAGCTCTCGAGTACGTGAAAGCGCTCACCAAACCAAAGGTTCCTATGATTCGCGTAGTCAAGGAGAGTCGCAGGCAACACAACTGGCCCATATTGGCATTCGTTGCCCGTCCCAAATGTAACCACGATACGAAGTTGCGCGATGATTCGCCGGCGATGATTCTCGACGACGGCGCGTCAAGAGAAGCAGAGCGCCTCGTCCTGGTCGGGTTCACCGTCGGGCAGCATTTTCACGAGTTAACTGACAGACGACGGTTCGTTCAACCCGCGCGCGACGCGCGTTAATCGCCACGTTTATTAAAAGCAGCCGCGAAATCGGACTGAGCCGAGGACGCGTTATTTGGGCGAGCGCGCGACGACCGTCGGAGCGGCGCATGCGCGCAGGTCGTATTTTCGCGCGGGGACACGTGCCGTCGGGTCAGGTTGGGTCGGTCACGTGGGCACGAAGGCGCGCGCCGATTGGCGGAGTGCGCGCCCCACTGTGCGAGGCGCCGGAGTGGGGGAGGGGATAAGTTATCGCGCGGATACGAGTTATCTTTGTGGGACCGTTATCGATCGGGATCGCCATTTATCGCGGCGTAACGCAACGCTTTATTGATGAATCGCTGGAGATGCTCGAGCAATGAGTCAGGGTGTTGATTCGGTTTATTGTCTCGGTGTGGGCTGGAGGGGCGCGGAATAGTGTATTTTGGACCTAGGGCGCAAAGTAGTTATTTTCCACCCTCGGGCGGAACATTGAGCGGACGAAAAAAGGCCCTTGAGCGCAAAATGGCATTTTGCGCCCGCGGGCCACTTTTTCGGCCATTACCGCCCTTGGGCGGAAAAGAACAACTTTGCTCCCTCAAAACGTTCATTATTTATGCAGGTAAGACAAAAATATCGCTCGCACCTCGGACGAAAAAACCTATTTTGCGCCCTTGGTACAAAATATACTATTTATAGTATAAGTATAGAGGGAACAAAGTTATTCATTACTGCCCGTGGGTGTGAAATGCAAGTTTGCACCCTAGGGCCTGTTGCCGCCTGGTCATTTTATGTCCAAGGGCGAAAATGAACCACTTTGCGCTCGATACACAGACACGAAAAAGTTATTTCTTTTTGCAGGTTGGGCAAAAAAGCACTTTTCTTGTGCCCACTAATTTAAAGCAAAGTTTAGGTACATCTATGTTGATTCTTCGTGATTGGGACAAGAGACTGTAGATAGATTTTTCGTGAAAATTGTTTTCCTTGAATTAGAACATTGATTATGAAATGTATGGCATTTTTTTAGAATTGATTGACCCTAATTAAATTTAACTGTATCGTCATTTAAGGTGATGTCAAACGGACTGAGCAACTCTGAATTGGCCATTTCGCATAAAAACTGTTGTTTTTAAACGATGCACAAACTAAATTATATTGAAATCATGCAATTCTCTTTGTTAAATTCATTGTTAAATGAGGAATATTTCTGTGCATTTTGAACATTGGTTAAATATTTAAGTAGTGAGGGAAGGCATTTTTAATGAAAAATATCTAACCCCAAAACCTTAGGATGAAACGCCTTCCCTAAATGTGAAGCCAAACAATAACCTTTATTCATCAAAATTTGACAAAATGTTCGTCGTACATTCAAGTATTTAACGATTTAACCGTTTTATCGAATCTATTATAATTTTTGAGATATTTAATTAAATTGTGAGAAATCCATTGAATGCCGATAACATAAGAATCGGATAATTTCTAACAACACCTTAACATCTTCTGGAAATTAATATACACCTATTTAATTTTACAATTAAATATAACATTCTTTTTATCTCAACATTAAAATCTTAAGATAAAATTCAATTTAAATAGTTGACAACAGCAATGAATTATGCGTTTTGTTCTGACGTGTCAATTATTGCTCGAATCATTTGTATTGTTTTTTAAGAGCAAAGTTTACACAAACAGTGCATACATTGTTTGATAAAAATGACTAACACATGAGGACTCACTTTGACTGTATGTTTATGGAATCAGTCATCGGTCTGAATTTTATTTGAATTCATCATTAACAAAATTAATATTCGTGGGAATACTCTTAATTGCAAACTAAGAGATTTTCGAATAATTTTTATAAAGGTTTTTTGAAAGATTTTCACCAAGTTGTTTTGCAAGATTAAACATTTTGTGTTAATGTAATATACCACCTTAAGGTATTTCTTACGCGAAAGACCAGATATTTAGGGCACCAAAAAGATGTGTTGAAATGTATGTTTTTTTAGAAACTTGTAAATATATTCATGTATTTAAACTTAAACTGGGTTTGTGACAGTTTTTTTATTTTGATTTATTTTATGTTAATTCTGCTACATTTTTTGCATGAATCCAAAAATAAATGCTTCATAAGTAAATTTGTCTCTTCTGTCATTTTTTACATAATACATTATTAGTTAGAAACGTTTTTTTCCGAAAATCTTAATTCAATTACCTATAAATAAAACGTCCTTAACAAAACACAGTTTGTTAATCATTCTACTCAATGTTAAAACCTTGACTTTTGAATAATTAATTGCTCGAGAACCAGACGGTAAAAATCATTGAAATTTTTGCCAATAAGCACAATCAACGTATAATTTTACATACAATGTTATCAAAGCTTAATCTTTCATTTAACTTTTTATTTGAACGTCCTTAAACTTAAATCATTGTACTATAATCCCTCCAAGAATATTCTGTAACCCAGAACCAATTTATTTTTAAAGCACTCTTATGTTATTATTATTATTGGTTTCTTCTCTTCACCATCTGGCTTATTGAAAATAGAGTATTAATTTTTAGGACATACTTATTGCCGATCTGGGTTAATTTAGTGTGCACCAGTTAAATCTGCTCCCATCTCCGACAGAAAAAAAAAGAAGTATCTAATGTAACGAAGTGAACATTCATTATACACATAAATTTAATTGATATAAATCAGTTCTCACTTTATAATTTCAATAAAAAATTACATGATAGATGTATATCCCCATATCATATGTCATTTGCCTGTAAAGTTTGATCATGCTTCTCGTAACATAGTTGTAATTTTATTGGAAGGTATTACCATAGTAATCTGCGACTTCGAACATGTTTTAATTTTTAGGTTCGTGCACCGGTAATCCGAATGAATAATGCAAATTATAATTGATCAAGCATGTCAGTTTTTTAAGTCAGAGAAGGAAATAATTTCAACGTAGAATCTAATTATAAATGATATCGTT